>PVHY01001152.1:0-172215 GCA_004024945.1 Uropsilus gracilis
AACTGTAAACAGGGCTGCAACGAACATGCATGTACATGTGTCCTTTTGAATTAATGTCTTCATGTTCTCTGGGTATATTCCTAGTAGTGGGATTGCTGGGTCGAATGGTAAGTCCACATTCAATTGTTTGAGGGTCCTCCACACAGTCTTCCATAGTGGCTGGACCAGTTTGCACTCCCACCAGCAGTGTAAGAGAGTCTTATTATTTTCTTGAAGTGGACTGGGCAGTCTCCTAAGATCTTGATTATAGGTTAAGTTCATTCCATGATCAATAGTTCTATGCAAGTCACTCAGCTATATCCCATAAACTGTAAGCAATGAAATAGAAAAAATATTAAAATAATCAGTCTCCATTTGAGATTTGAATTTTTATCCACCCACATGAAAAGACATTTTCTTGGCTACATTTTCCTGGGAAAGAATAGAAGGGATATATTTCAATAAATCATTGTGCATAACTTGATTCATGTATGATAGATTTTTAGTGCTGTTACTTTTGATTAGCTCAGGGTCACATATCTTCATTGGCAAGCTTCTATATTTGAATTCCAAGAATGGCTTAACTTTAACTCTTTCATCACAGAGCAGTTTCCATTAATTCTCTTTTTTATGCTGTATTAGAAAATCATCTAAGAGAACTAAAATTTAATAACAAGACTATTTCCTTTTTTTAATTTAAAATTTTAAATTTTGGGGTTACAGTTCTGTTTTCCCATATGTGTTCATGTTCTACTCATACTTCACCAAACTACCTGTATCAGTATTCCCTCTGCCTTCCTCTTTCATCCCCTTTTGTCTCCCCACTCCCTCTTGAAATCATTAAACTCTTTCACTGAATTCATGATTTACCCTACTGTGTTTATGTATGTTTTGTTGTTGTTTATATTTCACAGATGAATGAAACCATATGATGGCTTTTACTTTCCAATTTACTTCATTTAAAATAATCATTTCAAGGCTCACCCCCTACCCATATTGTCCTAAAAGTACTATTTCATCCTTTTCACTGTGTGTAGTGTGCAACTGAATACATATTCTACATTTTCTTTATTCATTCATCTTTTGAAGGGTTCATGAAGGGTTTCATGACTTGGCATGCGTGGATAGTGTTCACAGATATACATGTGATGTGACATAGCCTGGCCTAACTATCACCTACAGGCCTAAGCCTCACTTCTAGGCCAAAGGTCATTTTCAGCCCAAGAATCTCCCAGCTCTAGGAAATCAGGTGCAAGCTTGCCTCTGACCAATCAGAGGGTGACAAGCTCTCTTGACTGGTTGTCTGATGGAGACCAGCCAACCAGCAGATGATCTGTTGGCACTAGACCACCACAATGGCCACCAGGACCTAAAAACTGTATAAAAGACTAGATTCAGGACACAGAGGGGGCCTCCATGTTCTGATGGGACCGCTTAGGTGGTGGACCAGGCTGAAGGTGGACCCTAGCTTAAGCTAGTTAATAAAGCCTTTCTTGTTCTTTCATCATGTGTGAGTGGAGGGTATTTATTCTGAATGCAGATTTAACACATGCATTTTTTTTTTTAATTAGAGTTTTCATATTTTAGGATAAGAACCAAATCATATGAATTTTCCATTTTTATTTTCTTAAGAAATCTGAACACCATTTTCCAAAGAGGCTGTACCAACTTGCATTCAACCACTGAGAGTTCCAGCATTTGTTGATCCAAAACATTTTCATATGGGCCATTCTCACAGGGGTGAGGTGATACCTCATTGATATTTTGATTTGCATGTTCCTTATAAGTGATACTGATCAATTTTCCATATGTCTGTATGCTATCTGAATGGTTCCTAATAGCTTAAAAGAGTATATTAACAGTTGAGGTTAGGAGCATACATTTGGAAAATATGTTAGAAAGTAGAGAAATAAATTTTGCTTGTAGAATATGGTATATGACAAACTGAGAAGAATAAAGGATACCTCCAAAAGTTTTATTCAAAGCAAATAGAAAGTGAGTTTTCCTATTAGAGAAAAGTGGAGCTTTGGGGGTTGTGATATCAGAGTAATAATAGGAATAATAATTATAGGGGGTAATTATCTCAAAGTTTAAAATGCTAAATTTGAGGTGGCCATTAGACACCCAACAAGGGATTTTTGGGAAGTCACTTGGATATATAAATCTAGAGTTGGAAAGGGAGGTAGATGTATACATGTTGGACATACACTTATAAATGGGTATCAAAAGTCTTTACCTTTGATGAAATTCTCCAGATAAATTAATGTATAGAGAAAAATGAAGGAAAAAACTGGGTATTGGGACACTCCAAAACTAGGAGATAAGGGAAACGAGGAAGAATCAATAATGGGGAAAGAAAAATGATGACCAAAGATGTAAGAAGAGAAACGGGATAGTGTGGCATCTGTCAGTCAAATAAACTATTTCAAGGAGAAAAGACTGAACACAGGTAACATGTAGGTAAGACAAAGAATGAGAATTAACCACTGGAATTTACAACAGAGACAGTTCAAATGAAAACAGATGGGGTCAAAAGAATGGAAGGTTAGATTTTGAAGAATACCATTTAAAAAATTTTTTCAGTTAATTATTTTTTCCTATTACTAAAAAGAAAGAAAAATTGACTTGTTACCGCAGAAGAAAGTGATAAAACTATGAAATATGCAGTTAATGTGGAAAGAGGGAGGACCATTGTTGGGGAGGGAGGTGGTCAATCTGATTAGGTTATCTGTGGGCTAATCAAATTTGGAGGCTTATCAAAGTTAGATTCCTAACCTCCTATAAAGGCTGGAAGACAGGGGTCCTATTTCTCTTGATGATTATATTTTAAGAGGAAGGATTTTAGGTCCATGGGAGAACTTCATTATAAAATAGGCAATAGACTGGGGGAAGATTTGTATTTCATAGGTGCAGAGAATTTACAAGGTAAAGTACTATAAGGGAATTGTTCTTGATAAAAAGAGTAGTTTCATCTGGAAGAAACCTATCAAAAGTTGAGTCTGAGGGGAGCATTAATTAAGGTTGTTTGGGTGCATTAGAAACCACCTTGTGAAAAATGATAATGAATTGAAAGATTCATAAACCCAGTGGTGTTTTCTTTTAGAGCAACTCTGTTGGTTGTTACATAACCCAATTTAATGCACTAACTAGAACCGTGGTTTCGCCAGGTAAGTAAGATGAAGCAAGAAAAAGGAAAAATTGAGCATGCATGCAAGAAGTGATTAATATAAAGGGACATGAAATTTACTGCTGTCCAACTGAAGGGAAAAGAAGAATATACCAATAAAAGGGGCAGTGAAAAGTTGGAAGGTCATTAGTTGGAAGGTCCTGGCAGAATTAGAGAGTTATTTTGTTGAGGAAATATGAGGGTGTGATTTGAAAAGATAGAAGGTGATGGACAGAGATGTGGTGCTTGAAAATGACAAGGTCTAAAGGGTAACACAGAACAAAGTGAGTAATGGATTATGCAGGACAAGATCGGGGGAAACAAGGAGGTCTAAATGGATAAAGTGTTGGGAAAAGACTAACCAAAGCTACTCCATCTTGTCTAAATCCTCCATTTTGAAGTCAGTGTCCTCTCCCTGCCTTCAATGGAAAGTATCGACCATGACTGGCTGGTCTGACACCCTGTCTCTTCTTCCCCTTATTCCTGGTTGTTCCTGACGGCCTTCTTGTCCACTTGATGGAGGACGGATACCAGCATTGTCCTTCTGATAAATGATGGATATCAGCATTATTGGAAACCCATAGTTATGGGAACATGTCCTGCAGTTATAGGAATGCACCCCACCATTGTGGGGTGTGAGAATGTGCCCTGTAGTTATGGGAACGTGTCCTATACCTGCTTGCTTGCTATACAATAGGGGCTGGTGGTGGTTTTACCCTATAAAAAGTTGTAACAGAAACTGCTCGGGGTCTCACTAGCCACCTTGGTTTGGGGACCCTGGTGCATCAGAACAATAAACCTGCAGCTTTGAACTTCAACCAGAGTCCTTGTTGAGTGACCCATGAGTAAAAACATAAAGTATATGGGTCTTTAATGACCAAGAATAGTAACAAGATTAGTACTGGAGAAAAGTAAAGCCAAAGTTAAAATCTTTAAGGAATAAGAAATGGTGATCTGAGATGAAGTTAGCTGAAAATTATATTTAGACTAGGGACAGCCCTTTTGTTTTCTATTACTGAGCATTTCTATTACAGACATTTACATGAGAACCGCTAGAATGCAAATCTTTGTTCCCTCAAATCACTTCGCTGAGGAAGAAAATATATCATAATGTCTGCTTATTTGCAGAAAAGAATGTGAATGATTCCAATTTTCTTCTTTGTTTACATATGAGTTTTCTCAGTTTACCACAAATAAGAATGAAATACTCTTCTCATCAGGAAACAAGATGTTAGTAAAAAAAAAGAAAAAATAATCAAGATTTTCTAATATGCCATGGCTAAATTATCTTTTGAGTCACAAATAAGAAGTCATTGTTTCTTTATGCTAAAAAAACTTAGTTATTCAATAATAATTTCTGCTTCAGAAATCTTTCCATTCTTTATTCCCCATGATCTCAAGAGAAAACTACACTCTCCACACTTTGTGGCTATGGCCAGATCATGGCATTTCCCGAACATTAATTATATTCAAAATACTTTTGTGTGAACCAACTTGCAAAAATTTTTGAGAGTTGATTGGCCAATGTATTTTCAAAAACTTTGGAAACCATGTTATTCCGAGTTCCAGGAAACCTTAATGAGAGTCAGTTAACGTTCTTCAAACACAAGTCACAGAATTTCAGCTTTCCTGCCCAGTTTGCCTCTCTGACCTTTACAATTAAACCTCAAGCCACTGGCTAAGTACTGCTCTTGAGAGGAGTCCATCGTACAACTTTCTAAAACCATTCCCCTTTAACTTTTGTTTATTAAGTTTTTTAGGCAAAATGACTTGTATTTTATTTTACAGTTAAGGCTCAAAACCAAGAATTAGAATAAAAAAGAGCAGAGTGCCTTTTCCTGTATTTATACAGGGTCGTTCTTTAAAAGAGCCATGTAATAGTCATTTCAATCCTTTTCACTTGCACCAGAGAATCCCCACCAAAATTAATTCAATGCTTACATGAACCCTGAGTGCTAAATTTTCTTCAGGTTCCTAATTACAAAGTGATTATAAAATAATAACGCATTCAACTTTTTACCTAGCTGCGAGTTACCGACAAGCTTTTATATGAAGGACTTCCGGATTAGCAAGCAATTCAGGCCTGTCAGCGTGCATTCCAAAACTAACACAGGAGCTCTGCCTCCTTTCTCCACAAATTCATCTTTTTTCAAATGCTTTACATTTCATTTTTTCGAAGTTGCTAAAGGTTCTTTAACATTTCTTTTTTTTTTTTTCGAGCATCCATCCAAATGTATTAGAAAGTTTCTGTAAGGTCACAGAAGATGGGAGACTTGAGTGCCACAATTTTAGGTCTGAAATATTCCTTGTTTTACATGCTGACATTAAGTCAGTAGAATGTAAAAAGTCAACAAGGTGCCCTCTACTTAAGAAGCTTGCCCAAAATTATGTGCTTGAACAGTAATTTCTTACTTCCTGTTTGGTATTACTCTACACAATATAATCAGTACTACTCGGTAAATGCTTACTTCTCCTTGATAGTAGCTAAATTATAAAGAATCTCAACTTAAAAATGCAAATTTTGTAGTAACTGAACTTTGTTGAAAAATAACTAGGAATCTATTTTTTAGAGTAGGTTTTTTTTAAAGTTTATTCTAATATGACATTTAAAATGTCTAGAGGCATAGTTATTTTTAGGTTACTTAAAACTTGAAATGATACATTCTTAGCATTCCTTAGAGTAACTTGGGGAGTCATTCTCCATTCATGATTTGCAATTCAAGAAAAAAAGCAAAATTATATTTATGTCAAATATGCAAACTAATTTTAAATCCTGTCTTAAGGCATAATTATGTAGCAAGACATCAGTTTGCTCTTTTTTAGTGGGGTAGGTCAGTGTCATTGGTTACAAAACAATGAAGTTGTGCAGTTTCAGACTTCAAGTATCACTTTTCTCTTTGTCATAGGTGAAGATTTGATTTATTCTTTGGAGAAAAAAAAGAATGTGATTGGGAAAGAGTTGTCTTCAGTGTCAGTAGACAGAGCAGTGTCTCCTCTGTACCATATACTCTTGAAACATTTAGGGCTCTTTTCTTATCCGTGTGTGAACATTACTGCTTGTTTCCCAGGAGCCATGTGGATAGTTACTTGAAATTGCTTCAAGGAGGTCTGATTTTCTACTCAAGAATGTGTTGTTCCACAAGATCCCCCCGCCCCCCCAACCCCCTCCCACTTCACACATGGCTGCACTGAAGACTGAATGAACAGTTCATACTTCAATAAATGGCCTCAGATTATTGTTTTGGCAGCAGGAGAACAGACTCCCTGGAGATGGGAGGCAGACTTTACCTGATGCAATAAAGTAGCCATTCTGACTGACAATTGCTCAATACAAATATATATATATATATATATATATATATATATATATATATATATATATATATATATATATATATGAGAAAATGAAGATGTAAGCCTTTCAATGGAAATGCCAAAGCAATGGATTTGTACCTCAGAGTCCAGGGAGTAATTTTGAACACAGATGGCTAAAATATTCTTGCAGCATAATCTTTGTTTTATCAAGCATAATCAGGTTAGCAAATGGGCTTAGGACCATGCTCAGAATTATGACATTGAGTCATAATTTACTGTAACTGGATTTTCCTTATATGATTTCCAGTCTTTCTGTTTTAACCAGTTAATACTGGTTAATTTCTGTTTCTCTATCAGAGAAACTGTACCAGAGCTTGAGGGAAGGACATTACTTGTGGGAGAGAGGAGCAGACAGTTAAAAAAGAATTTGCCCTGAGATGACAGTGGGACTGCATGATGAATTCCCGGGAAACCCTGTGCAGCACTGGAGGAGAAAAATCTGTTGTAAGACTAGACATGATTCATTCAAGAATGAATAAGACTTAGGGCATTTTAATTTGGACATATGTTCTGTATAACACTTGCAATTAAATAATTTTATAGAGGTTCTAAATTCTTTATTGGTTTTCATTTTTATGCTTATAGCATGGACCTGAGATGGCTATCTTTAGAAAAGCCTGCTCACAAGGTTAGCATTTGGCTGGCAGAAAGTTTCTCTGGGAGCATAGGGCCCTCAATTTGATGCCCAGGAAGTAAACGTGATATAGAACTAAAAGGGATATGATTCTCAATTATGTGTCCAACTCAGAAACTGTCCAGACCAACGAGAATGGTAGAGAAAATGGCACCACTTTAACCTCTAGATTAGTATTCAAGGTTTATTAATTAATTCATTTCTTTATTAAACAGGCAATTATTGAACTTCTTCAGTGCATGTTTTGGGTATGGAATAGTGAATAAGACAAAGTTCTGTCTAATAAAATTTAGACAGAAAAGTCAAAAGGAAAAATCATGCCTGGGAGGAACAGAAGCTGTAAAGAAGACTAAAATGGGGTAAGAGAATAGAGAGTGAAAGTGGTGAGCAGTCCAGGGAGACAGCTTCAAGCAGGCAAATGGTGCTTTTGCTAAGGTTTTCTAGGACAGAGGTAGCTTCCTTCATACTCTTTGTGGACACTGACTTTAGCAAGGGATTTCAAACATAAGAAAAACAGAATAATTTTCAGACACACTGAGAATACCCAGGGAAAGCCAGAAACAACCATGATGGCTCTGGGAAATCTTTGAGGCCCTGGGATATGCACTGGAGGGTAGGACACACACACTGAAATTTAAGTGTTAGAGTGACTGCATTGGTTCCCATGATGTGGTAAAGCATGAGGGTGCAGTATGAAATTAATGGAATGGCATAAAAACAGAGTTACTGAGAAAAAACAACTGCAACATGGAACTGCAGTAAAGGTCAGGCATCATATAAGAAGACAGACATTCAGGTGTCATGGAAACAGCACTTAAAACAATGATAACAGGATATCAAGACAAGCAAGGGCAAAGTTGGAGTCTTGAGCAACATTTAGATTCATGGGGAAGAAACAGAGTTGAGATATATTAAGAAACAAACCAGAAATATTAAAAATACAAAAGCATGAAAGCATTCCAGAAAAGCAATTTGTGATTTAATAGTGCTGAATTATACAAAGAGAATAGGATAAATGCAGAGAAATTAAAAAAGATGAATTATTATAGAGAATATATAGGAATGTCAAGAGCAAAACATCATTAATGTGAGAGAATATGAAGCCAAATTTTATGGTACTGCACAGGAATTCAGACACCCCAAGCAATGAGTCATAAAGAGAAAACTCATATGGGGCTAAAAGATGTGCCAGCAAGAGAGTTGTCATGTAAAAAGGTACTTGAGAATTTTAAATAAATGATTTGATGATAATAGGTGAAAGTTGGATTTTCTTTTTAAATGAAGGATTAAAAAATAGGCAGAGTCTGTGGAAAAAAGAGGTATTAAAGTTACTAAAGATAGGAAGGATAATCCTAAGGGCAACATATGGAGAGAGAAAGAACCAGATTTAGAATATAGGTGTGCCTACTTCCTTTGAAGCAGGAAGACAGATATAACTCTCTTGATGTTTCAAGGTAAAGATTAAGTTATATATAGGAGTTAGTACTCCATAACTTCAACCTCCTCTGAGGGATTGGAGGCAAGGTAGCTTACTAGAAATTGCAAAGCTCTCATGAAGCAGAAATGGAAGCGACTCAAACTTTCTAAACCTTTGATTAGAAGAAAATATGTTCTATTTTAAGATCTTCCTCAAACTCCACTACAGAGTGGAGTTATTGGAAGACTGGAAACCCAAAAGCAAGTAAAGAAGAGTTTGTAGATTTCCACAAAGCTGCTACTATATAGGAAGAGTTTCGAATGACTATGCAAACACTGGTGAAATTTTACCTACTGATGGCTTCCCAGTGGCAAAGGATGATGGATCCTTCATGATATAGAGTATTAAAAATATTGGCAGATGTTCCATGCATTTGCCAGTCTTGTTGTCCTTCTTAAACTCACACAAATGACTCTAAGTAAACTCTAATGGGGGTGGTAAAAGCAACCCTTATGCACAGTTATGTGACTAAAAACTGCCTGTTATACAAACATAAAAATCTAATCCTCTTCATGTCTCTCATTTACCTTAAATAATCTACTTTTTCCTCACCATGAAGATGCAAAAGTTGGCAATTCCAGAGTGGAAGAGCTTCTGAAAGCTGGTCCAAAGGGAATAGCCCTCTTACCCTCCAAACACATGAATGTTGAAAATGGAATTCCAAATAAAATAGTCAAGGGAGGAAAGAAGAGGAAATAAATATGTAGAGAGTATTATTTCTGCAGACCTGGACCAAAATTTAAAATATATTTCCCACAGAACTATGCCATAAACGGCACCTCAGGACTGTAGAAACACTGTTACTACATAAATGATTTCCTAATAAGATTTATTTTGACCATCCAACCACAATTATATACCATTTCTATGCAAAAAGTAAAAGGGATTCTGTAGGGTAAATGAGTTAGGCTTTTGCCACCATTAGCCTCTATGATTAGCATCTGTGGTATTGCACCCTCCCCACGACTGTACTTGCCTGTGTACAGTTGGTGTGCACATGTGTGAGTGGGGCAGACCTGGGCCTGGGAGGAAATGATAAAAAGGTGGCATCAGCCTTGGTTTGAGAGAGCAGAGTGTGAAGAAAACAGAGAGGAAGAGGCCAGAAAATGAGTGCGTAGATTCCTGGGGAACTAGGGGACTCACCTGCCTCCCAGCGCCCCCAGTCTTGGCTTTGTCCCTGCCCTGCCTGGTGTGTCTGTCTAACTGCTGAAACCAATGAAGAACCTACCCAGCCTGGGATTTCTGCACTATAATTGGTGTCACAAACAGGAGGGTTGCACAGCACATTCCTATTCCTAAACAAATGAGTGATGAATGGTATAATCCACTATAAACCATTTATGACAGTCTTTATTCATACTTTAGGTGCAACCAAGATAAGAGTCTAGGCTCTCTAAGGAAATGAGAAGGCAGGTAAGTTTAATTTC
Organism: Uropsilus gracilis; assembly: GCA_004024945.1. Taxonomy (NCBI): domain Eukaryota; kingdom Metazoa; phylum Chordata; class Mammalia; order Eulipotyphla; family Talpidae; genus Uropsilus; species Uropsilus gracilis. The sequence goes on from PVHY01001152.1 coordinate 10,059, forward strand.
ATGTGCCAATACCAATCATTTGAAGTAATGTGTTAAGAACTCATCTATAGGCAAGAAAGAGTGCTGCTACTCATAATTTATATTGTTGTGAGTATAAGATGGTACCACTAGCACCTGTTTTGAAAGATGAAAATAATACAAGGTGACAGAGTAAACAAAGTGAAAGGCTTTGTGTCTTCCCATCATGATTAACTCACATCGGTTACTCATAAAAGGGGAGGCATAAAAGGATGCAGCTGACAGGTGAAGTGAATGAGAAATGGGGAGAGATTCCTTCAGCAACCCATCCTAGATGTGTCCCATTTTGATGCCAACAAGAACGCAGATGAGTTGAAAGTTGATTAAGTTGATGAAGCTAAACTCACTACAGCAACAGACAAGGGGAAAAAAAGTTATAGAGACTTCACAGATTCAAGCCATTGCAGGAATCCCTTAAACCCATCTGTTTGGGAGAAATCACCTAGAAGAACCTCAGGAGTATTGAGAAAAGCTTCAAGATCAGAATTCATTTTTCCATGACAAGAGTTGAGACAGGGTAACTTTGTTTTTCCAGGGAAGCAATCTAATTTCTAGTCTATAGCTTTTCCAACAGGAGCTGGCTAGTTAAAGAGAGAAGCTAAATTTCAGGCAAGTAACTAGAAGTCTCACTACTGTTTAAAATTTAAAAAGTAAATAATTAAAGAACTCAGAGGTCATTTGTTTTGTCTTGGTGTCTGGGTCTGCACCATCAAAATCAACATAATTGCATCTCTTATTGATTGTTGTTACTTAAAATGGAGGACAGATCTGAATAAAAGATATTTCTTAACAAAGTAAGATAAAATAAAAACATGAATTGCAAGCAATACCTGCTAGCTAAATGAGTTCAGTATCTTAGCAGGCAAAGGACAGGGAGATAAGTCTCTCTCCAGGCATTCATTCTGTGTATTGACCTGCAAGTAGGTTTTATAAATAATTCATGGTTTTTGATTTCATTTCATTTTGTGTATAAATCACATATAAGCTTTGCATTCTCATCACTTTAACATAACTGTAACCTAAATATGTTAAATGAACCTTTATTTTTAAAGAAAATATATTAAGAAGAAACTCGGGCTGATAGTTATTTTTCAAAAACTACCTTACTAGAGAGGTAGTTTGATAGAAACATTAGTTCTCAAATCTACATGTCACATTCATACTGTTTAAAAGAACTAATACTTAAATTATTTATTTTTGACTCATCTTTTTAAATTAAAGTAAAACAACTTCCCTAGGCTGCTAATTTTGCTAAGGTTGATCAATGATTTATCTTTTTGAAATCATTATGTAATGATCAACTAATTAATGTTACAATTTAAAATAGTTCATATGCTAATGAAAATTTTGTATATGGGAGAAAATGATCACATTTTTGGAAAGCCTCACATAATTAATCATCATTAGCTCTTTTGCATGCTAAGACAAATATTTTGGTTTGCTCAGTAATTATAATTTAGAACTAAAGAAAAGTTCAAAGAAATGTAAGGTACTTATATAAATTATTGTCCCTTAAAAACTCATTAAAATTATAATTACACATGAAAAATAGTAAAAATGGCTTAAACAAATTTTGCTGGACAGCTGCAGGTAGAATATATATATATTATAAAGTTTTTAGTTACCATCACTTTAGAAAGCAGGTTTAATGTTTTAATGAATAATTTATAGATTTGAGATTGTCCATTTTACGTGGTGCTCATTACTACAAGTCTTTGCAGTTAAAAATTTAAAAAATAGACACCCATTACCTGAATATATGTAAATATTTTATATCCACTCGAACATCCCTCTATGGTTTATCACAAGTGAATAACTTATTCCATTTTATAGAGTCTTTTGTCAGAAATTCTCAGAGACAGCTGACTCTTCTAAACATCAAACAACGAAATTGAAGTTAAATGCAAAATACTCCAAAGTAAACTTGCAACTCTTGTCAAAAATTACGTAAAGTTAGAGCTGGAGAGTAACTTCAGTCACATAAAGCTCTTCATAAATGAGGCGCTGATCAAATTACACTGTTATTGGGAAGGGTGCAGGGCATCCTGGAATCTCAAACCTGCCAGCTCTAAATGGGTTCTGCCATCTGCCTCATGAAGACAAAACATGCACGCGTGCATAACACCCTCAATAGACAGGAACTTTAATTAGTGTGCAGGAGGGAGAAGAGAAAGAATAGAGCTTAAAATAATTTCCAGGCTGGGCATGGTGGCGTGTGCCTTTAATCACAGCCTATGGAGCGAGGTTGGGACTAGGAATTGGTTGAGTTGGAGACCTGCTCAGGGCAACATAGGGAGACCTAGGGGCCAGGTAAGTGCAGAAGGAAAAGAGCAAAGTCAAAATCAAGACAAAAGCTGCCATTTTCAGCTTCCCCCCTTGTCTCTTACCCATGCCTCTGCTTCAAGTGTCTCCCTCTATGTCTTCCAAGTCCCTGATGTAAATCCATGTGTTGTTGTTTCACATCTCTCTGTTCACACCTGCCTCCTTCCCTCTCATCTCTCAGTTTCCCCTCAGCCAGGTCTTCCCCATTCTTAGTTCTTCCATCTCTTAGCTTCACCTCCCTATCCAGGTCCACACAATACTTGGGTGGGGCAGGGAACCTGGCCCCTCCCCTTTCTCTGGAGACACCTGTTGGAGTTTACCCTTATGATATACATTAAAACTCTGACCATATTTGCTTTTGCTTGATGTCAGGTTAAGATAAAATCAGAAATTGAAAATTTCACTTTTCTTTAATACAAGTTTAAGGTGAAATATGTAAGTTTGGGCTGACAACAGAATATCAGAAGCTAATACCAATTAGTTTAAATATATTTGTTTAAATTTGATGCATTTGTGATAACACGTATGGACTAGAAGGAATCATGTTAGTGGAAATAAGTCATAAAGAAAAAGAGAAATACTGAGTGATCCCACCTCTATGCAGTTTATAGGAAAAGAAAACAAACAAAATGACAAGGAAACTTCAAACCAAGAAACTGCCAGCAGAACTAAGCATAGAACAAAGAGTGGAGCATGGGAGGAGGAATAAAGTCAGGGGAGGAATGGGCACAAGAGTTTAGGATGATGGTTCATGGGTTACAGGTGGTGGGAGAACCTCAGGGTAGACAGTGATGTGAAAAATATACATATGTATAATCAAATAAAAAAAGAAATATTTAGACAAAAATGTCTATTATGACTTAAATGTTCATTACTTTGTTTTAAATATGTGGTATTTTTCATATGAGCAAATGTCTGTTATACATAAAAAAGAAATTTAGATTAACAATACATTGATAGTTTAAGTAGAATGGAACATTAAGCATGAGGACTTTTACAGGACTTAAACAACATTACGCATGAGGATTTTTACAGGACTTAAAAACACATTTCTCATTTCATCAGTTGATTTTTATTATCATTGTCATTTGTCTTGGAGCAAAATGGTTACTTGATAAGTCTCCAAAATTGAAAAAAACATGATAAGGAAGATTATTATTTTACAGATTATGTATTCTATAGTTGATGAAATAATTTTTAAATATGGAAGAATTATTAATTTTACAGTCTTTCAATGGCATTTTTGATCATTTGTTTATTTTTTTTCTTTTTTTTTTAGCACCAATACCACACGTACTGAAATAAAGTGATTTTGTTCTAGTTAGTGAGTTCTCATATAAAAGTTAAATGGCCTTGAATCTCTGGAGAAAAGGGAAATTCATCTCTGTGACAATATTTGTTGAAATAAGTTCATGAAAAACCAGTATTTTATTAACAGGCTTCTTTATTTCTTAACTTCAAAGGCAGGAAGTCACAATTTAAGAAAACACATGAAGATTCAGAATTTGATTCACATCCAATTTAGCTGATGGGTAAAATTTCTTACTGGGGATGAGATTAAATCAAATCAATAAACTCTGGAAATCTGTTTGAAATTGTCCCTATTAGACATGAAGGGGAACAGGAAAACACCCAGGGGAGGGGCAGATGACTGGGCAGATAACCTAGTCTTGGTGTACAGTGTGGCATAGTGACATCTATCTGCAGTGTGATCCTATACTTTGAATCACATACAGTGTTGTAAGCCGAGTTTACCTTAATTTTAAAAAAAGAAATCCTTCTTGGTGATTGTACAAAGCCCAACCTCCTTCTTTAGGACACAGGTAAAACAGCCTTGTAAAATTTTTGTTTGAAATAAGTTATTCTAGCTCCCTTATATGTTAGGAGAGCAAGGGGATTGAGTTTAGTGGAAATTGAATGAAATCTTCTTGACTGTCATGTGCAAATGTCAGAAGTTTGTTTGAAGGAAAACTGTACAATACAGAAGCGTTTTTTCCTCAGGGAAGGGATTAGTAGGCAGATGGATTGATGGAGAGGCTTCACTTGTGTTTGAGTTTTGAAATTTATTTTACTTAAAAACGTGACCTAGTTTTGAAACTGTTTGGAAGAATGTTAAATTATATATATATATATATATATATATATGTAAAATAGTACCTGACTGAATTACATTGGCAGTTCACCAAACTTAAAAATTTCAAGCACCAGGTGGTTATGACAGATTAAAAAGAAGAAGAAGAAGAACCTCTTGCTCTCAGTAGCAAAGGAAATATAGTGTCTGAAAGTGGAATATTTATATTTCATAATATTTCACTTGAAAGAGAAGATTACTTTTAGTGACAAAGTAAGTTTTAATTATGAAGCAAGGTATCTGAACTGATAAGTTATGTCTCCTGAATTTTATATACAGTTATAAAACATAATTAATTTTTCTGGAGGGAATGTGATATAAAGACAAGTTCTCTAGAGAAGAGTAAAATAAAATATCTTGTTTTGATACAAGAAAAAGCTTGTACTATAAGTCATAATTGGAATATTTATGGAAACGATGCCTTTTAGCTGTATACCACCCAGAAAAAAAGTATCATAAAAAAGAATCTGATGACCAAATTCCTCAGGTTCCTTTTTTATGTAATGCTAGTTTGCAATGTTGTGTTTTAGAAGTATAGGATCGCCCCCTTCAGGTGGTGTTGCTACACCACACCCACTACAACCCACAGCATTGTCCACCAGAGTCCAGCATGCTCCTTTTCCACTTCGTTCTCATCCTTCCCCTGGATGACTCAGTGCTACAGTCAGATGTCCAGGGTTTGTTATTAGTCTGGTTTTACTGTACCTTTTTGTCTACAAAACTCATATATGTGATGCATTCAGTATTTTTGCCTACCCCCCACTTCAGTTCCAAACCAAAATAATGACCATATGATTGCCTTCACCTCTGAGATGATGCTGGGAAAGTGAATGTGCTATCTTCTTCAAAGGCATTTCCTTTACATCTCATCTCAGAAGCATATTGCAAACCACCTATTGACTAACACAACCCAAGTTTCCTATTTTAGGGGGTGAGCGAGGCACCCTCTGAAACTCCCACTGGCACACTGAGGCCATTTATTTCCTTACCATTTGGCATGTAAGGGTAGTTAGCACTGAGGCCACTTTATCTAAAAAGGTTCAAGGATGGGAAGAGAGGGAATGAGCAGTGGATGAAAGCCAAAGGCCAGTGGAGAGAAAAACTGTTTTCCCTTGGCTGAAAAGCATTTGTAAAGTTGGGTTTTTTTTTTTCTTTCTTTTTTCAAGCTCTAACCCTTACTGCTTGGCCTAATGGAAGAGAAAACCCACTCAACAGGACATCAAGGAAGCCAAGGTTACCCACCTTCTCTTGGGTTTGGGCTGGAGAGCAAATGAGCATTTTCTTGAGTGTTGGAAGTTATCTCGTGTTTGTCATTCCAAATGACTCAAGAGAGGTCTGCTACACCTGGGAACCTCCCCTGCCCAGGAAGAATGGCCCATGTGCTGTGGAACACAATTCGGCTGTTCCCTCTGAGACCCTTTCCTTATTCAATATATCTCCTCCCCAGCCTTATCCTCCCTCCCTTTCTTTCATCTCTGTCTTCCTTTTGGGAAGTAAAATGAGGTAACATTCAATTCAGCTATAAACAAAGATCACAATTTCTCTGTTTAATAAAAAGGAAGGTGGCACTTTACTTCTTGCCAGCCTTTTCAAGTGACATTTTGAAAACAGGAGGCCTGACCTTTTGATTTTCAGGGGTGATCTAGACTCCTGGAATCCTAATCCCACACCTCTGAGATTGATTTAAAGTCTCTAACATGATATAATGGGGAGATAATCACAGAAGAATCCTCTTGTCTTTTAAAGGGGTAAGAGAAGTTTTAATTCTCTTCTACCTCACTTTATACATTTATGCAAAATTCTGTCTAGATTCGGTAGTTGATTTCATGCAAACTTACACACACAGAAATCTGATTATTCCTACTCAATATTAAATTGTGTTCTTCAAGCTTCTATATTGGCAGAGAGATTGCTTTATTTCCCAAAGCTTCCTCTTCCCTCCTTCTTTCTTTTTCACAATAATTTACTAACTACGCATAGCTCTACAGTGAGCATAAAAAAGATTAAGAGCATGGCAACCAAAAACAAAAGGCAAAAATAGGGCATGCTCTTCTTTCAATATCTTTAACTACTGTGTGAAGATTTTAAAATACAGGTTTTCATTTTCTTGGTAAATTAGGTGTTACTTTAATTTACTTTTAATTATTTCTTTTCTTATTGTGGCCATTCATTGTTGTTGTTTATTATTTGCTGCCTGCATTATTTTTAGTTTTGTTTGCAAGAATTCTAAGAATTTCATTGTTTTTGCATGATTCATGGAACATTGTCCAATATTAATGATGCATGGGGTTTGTAGATACCCCATGCTAGAGAGGGAAGGATTCAGTGCTATCTAAGAAGATGAAACTTTTACTGCTATTAATCAGTTGATAAGTCTGTGGGTCATTTGAGAGCAAACTTTCTTACTCTTCTCACGTTTCTTCTTTGCAAATTATAACCAGGTCTAATTTTTAAAAGCATGTTAATAGAAATGTATTTCAGTATTTACATCTAATTACCAGGATAGGGATATTCAATGCCTTCTAGTACTATCTGAAGTCCCAGCCCACTTGAAGTAAACATACCATACAGAACACCAAGAAGACTTTAATGTTCCCCTCAGCTTGACTAAACTTTAGAGTGGTTTCTGCCTGACTAAAGACTCCTGAACTCTATTTTTTAGAGCATTTTCATTAGAAAACTTGCAATTATAAATTCTTCCTCTGCCCTTTGAGATGTAATTTTCCCTAGCTTCTTATCAGTTATTCAACCCAAAAATGTTTTCTCAGCATCAGGGAGTCCTCCCTTTGAAATATAGTCATCAAGAAAGATAACTTTGATAAGTACCAATTAGCACACACAGCTACCTTAATGGCATCTCCCTGATAAAGTTCTCCAGCAATATTTTTACTAGCTCATTTTAGCGCTTAAAAACTGTTCTGCCTTTGTTTCAATGGAATACATACATGCATACATACATACATTATAAAAAAACTCTCTGAGGTTGTTATTTACATGGCATATGCATGTACACATATATCTCATGTGCACTTATATTTTACACATATTTACACATAATTTATGCTTGCATATTTTATTCATATTTACATACCCATAAGTACTTAATTTAAGCATATCTACACAGATATTTACATGTACACATATTTTAAACATATTTATATTTACACACAAGGGGAGCACAACTAAAAGCAAATCGAGGTGTCCTCACAGACATCTGTGAGCAAGGAAAAGCTGCTCCTATCAGGAAGAAGGGCTAAACAAGGCAACCAACAAACAAGACAATGATCGCTGATTGATTATTTGACTTTGAATGTTCACCACAGCAAAAAGCATAGCGACAATCCTGCCTCTGTCTCAGTCTCCTCTCCCTCTTGCCAGTATCTTTCTTGCCTCAGCACTCACTGACTGACCTCCAGGTTCAGCCCTTTGCCACCTCCTGGGAAGGTTATTACTAGAGTATATTTAGATCAGGTTTCTTAGTTCTGCGAACTGGAGTAACAGTGTTTTCAATAAATTCAGTATACAGTGTTCTAGGAATAAATGTTGAAGCTTTTGTGGTCTTTTTACTTCAATATATAAATATATCCAGTCCTCTTCAGGATACGTTCAGGTATTTTGATAAACTTGAATTCTCTCTCTCTCCTTCGTAGTTTCCTTAACACTTGATGCAATTAGAGCTGTGCACAGACCCCTAGCTCTTGCAACTATATTACTGGAGACCCATTGTGAATGGAGTGATCACCCAGGACTTAATAAATGTGTGACCAAGAATTGCCCTTTGAATTTCTGTCTACATCTGTTCAGCCAGTCTGACTTTCCAACCTTAAATTTCATACTTGCCTTCTTCACTAGAATTTAAAATGACTTTTTGATATAGTTCATTCAAAAAAGATAGGAAAAAACTTCTCTGAAGTTAAGTTATTTGCATGGCAATGTTTCTTTCCTCCACACCCCACCCGCTTAAGCTGCTGGTAACATAATTTGCTTGAGGGATGGGCACGGTGGTGCATGCCTGTAAGCGGCAGCCTAGGAAGCCATGGTGGATACCGGGGATTGCGGTTCAAGTCCCGCTCAGGGCAACATAGCGAGATCTAGTTCCAAAAAAATAGCTGGGCATGGTGGCGCGTGCCTGTAATCCTAGCTACCTGGGAAGCTGAGGCTGGGGGATTGCTTGAGTCCGTGGAACCCCGGGCAACGTGAACCTGCAGTTCCATGGGCAAAAATAGCGAGACCCACTCTCAAAAAAATTATAATAATAGCTTGCTTGAGGCATAACACAAAAAATGCAAAATAAATAAATAAGTACTGATGAAAATATATATTACCTGTTGTGAACTTATTCCTTAGTGGTCTTCACGTATATATTGTCTCAAACAATGGCAGCCTTCCAAGTTTGGTATTACTATTCCCATTTTATACGCGCAGTAGCTTGATCTTCAGATTCATGAGAAACTTGATCATATGAGGTGGAACTATAGGGAATAAATGCAGGACATGAGATTTACACACATGACTTGTTTGAGCACAGATCTTACACTTTTTCTGTTTTGTCAAGAGAAGTCCTTTGCTAAGAATCAGGATAGTATTGGCAAAGAAAAAATGAATAGAATCACAAAGTGGCAAGTTATAATAAAAATGGTAGAGAACTAGGTTTCAGAGTACCCTGAATGTTAGTTTTGTGACCTTGAATATATCTTCCAGTTATTTGAACTAGCAAATAACTAGCAAATTTCCTTATCAGTTGAATAAGGAACTAGGTTACATGGTAATTTTACAGATTCTTGTAAGTTAAAACTCCTATGGTTCTTTGTGAATGCTAATTCTACTTTCAGATATATCATGGAACCATCCCATTCGAAAGGAATGTTCACTGCCATTTCCTCTGGCAACTTCTGGAGATGTATTACCCGGTGTTGTGTGAGACTAAAGTTAGGAAGCTTGTGAAAGAGTAATATCTTTCCATGAAACCTTAAAAAAAGTCCTTAAAGTCTTAAGTTTCTCTCCATTTATCTATATAATGGAGATAAAAATAATAAATGTCATTCACCTCAAGTTTTGTGTCAGAGTGGCTGTGTCTCTTCTTCCTGTCACATACTTTGAGTGCCTAGGCATGAATTTAAGAAGAGCTTTTTCTTGCTCTCCAGCCAAACTGATGTACACTGGAGGGAGAAAAATCCATAAACCCCAATATCTAACTTACAATTTGCCTTACATCTCCTCAGCTAATAGTTTTCAGGTTGAAGAAGGTTTTGTGTCCATATACCCCAGGGCTATGAGAAGACATTAAAAAGTCACAAGGATTGCTGAAAATGGAGGATGTGTATAGGATCAATGTAAGTTTTGCAGGCAAAGTAGAATTTCTTTAGCTTACACGTATTAGAAAATCTTTTTGCAAAGTGGATGGACTTTGGAGAGAAGATGAAAGGAAGTTAGCCAATATTGTTAGGCTACTATGCTCATTCAGATATGCCAATGATAATATCAGAACCATTCTTCAACTGTGCAGTTTTAATTCACCTAATGCTTAGTGAATGCTAGCAAAACAAAGATTTTGTAGTTGCCAAGAGCACAAATACATTCAATTTACTTTTTAATCATCCCCAAACAAAACCACATGAATCTTTGCCTCCATTGCAAAATAGAGAACTCCCATCTTATGTTTACTAATCACTGAATTCATCTTCACTATGAACTTGAATATTAATGTATTCTATAGTCAAATACAGCACATGATCAAGAGTGTTCCACTGAATTTCCATTACAAGATGAAATTGTCATATGCTCACTTCCCATCAGCACCTTGGTATGGGAGAGTGGGTTTCTATTTGAAATTCCATGGAAGGAAAATGTTTGTGTACAAGACTGGTTTAGCTCTTATGGAAAACCACATGGAGGTTTTCTTAAGATACATAAAAAGTGAATCTAACATATGACCAGCAATTCCACTCTTAGGTGGAATTGAAGAATTGTCTGAAGAATACAAAAACACCAATTCAAAGAGAAATATGCACACTTATGCTTATTGAGCACTATTTACAGTTCCTAAGCTAGAGAAACAACTTAAGAGCCCCCAATAGATGAGTGGATTGGGAAGATGTAATATACACACACAGAGAGAGACACACACACATACACACACACAAAGTAATACTATGTGGCTATTAAAAAGATAAAAGTTCTTGCTATTTGGGACAATATATATGCAACTGAAGGGGATACTGCTAAATGAAATAAACCAGAGAGAGAAAGAAATCAGTGTCATTTGTATGTGTAATAAAGAGAAATAGAACAAAGGGTCAGATAAAGCCAAACTAATGACAAACCCTAGAAATATGACTGCAGAATTGAAGCTACTAGGGGAGGCAGAGATGAGAACAAAGGGGAGAGAATACACAAGGTGGAGGACTGTGGGTGTGGTATGGTAACAATACCTGAGGATGAAGATTCTATACCTCTAACATACAATGCTGTAAACCAAAGCTACCTCAATTAAAAAAATCATTAACATGATAATAAATAAAGTTTGCTAGAATTCATTTCGAAAAGGAGAAAAAGAATGAAAAAATAGCTACCTGTAGGGTTAAAATAAGTCTTCGCATTGCTTGTTCAACATCTCAAACTCAGAATATTACTAGCATTGAACTTGTTTCAAAGTCAGCTTCTTTGATCCCATAAGCTGTGTCAGTTGAGCTCCATAATATCAGAGAAATTTTGTTTGTTATCTACATCTCTGAGAACAAACTGATCAGCAGGTTGATGAATAAGATCTATTTGTTGCTCAGCTTGGAAACAAGATGCCTAATGATTTTCAAGACCTAGTGTGACATTTTTTTAAATTCAATAAAATTTATCTATTACAAAATAAACCACGAATCCCACAACTTTCTATAAATCAGCCAAATACATCCTGGAAGAGAGAGAAGAGTTCTCTAATCACTATTTAGCCATCAAAGTTTTCTTCTTCTTAAAATGTACATGTGCTTAAGTAAACAACCGAGAGAGAGAGAGAGAGAGATGGAAAACACACATGCACCAACCAATTAAAATACAGTCTTCAGTCTAATGACTTGACTGTTGTATTAAAATGTATTGTTACCCTTCACAATGGAGACTGGACAGGAAGCACAAGTTTGAAATTCTCATTCCCCTGATTTATTTGTCCTTTGGCAAGAAGTAATTTGTAAGAAAAATAATCCTTTCAATTGTAGGATTTAGGAGTAGTTGTTATTGCCAATAGCTTCTTTCTCACAGCAGTTATGAATTTTAGTTGAACTTCAACCAATCTATAAAGCTCATTTTACTAACATAATCACTAATATGGCCTTGGACTCTAGGTTTGTAATCTCAATGGAATAAAGCAAGCTCTGTCCTGACACACTTTTTACAAAATATGTGATATAGTCTTAGTAGAAAAAAGGAAAACTGCAATTCAATTTAAGTAAATGACATTAGGAGAAATACAAATGTCTACGCTGAGCCTTCAGACAAAATCTAGGGGATACAGCATATTCTCAAGGACCTAAAGCAAGTGTAGTTTGAAAAAAATGGTCTCCCTACCTTATTTATTTGTTTGCTTGTTTTGTTTATTATATTATTTTCTATTAGGAATGTTGGTTTACAATGCTGTATATGACTTAGGGGTAGAGTTTCATACCTCTTCAGACGTTTGTTACCAAATACACCTCTGAGGGAACCACAGTCTTCCACTGTAGTTCATTGCCCCCTGATCAAATCCTCCCCCAAACTTCCCCTCCAGGAGCTTCAATTCTAGAGTAAGATGTCTAGGGTTTGTTTTGGCTCATTTTTGCCTTTCCCTTTCCTTTGTTTCTTCATATTTCATATATTCAAGGAATCAGTCAGCACTATCTTCTTTTTGAGTAACTTCAGTTAGCAAAAAGATGAATTCTTGGCATTCACAACATGGATGGCATTGGAGGAGACTATGTTAACTTAATTTGGACTGAGAATCTAAAGGCTGAGAACTCCAGAGTAGATGCCAAGTACCATATATTCTAGTTCACCAATGCTAGAGCAGGAAATATGTTTCTCAAATCCTGCAAAGTCAGACAAGTCACCTATTTTTTTTTTTAAGATGAAGACTGAAGAGTCACAAATAATTTCTTTCCTGAAAAGTCTTTTCAGTGAACTGGTACCACCCCATGGGAGAGGGGAGAAAAATCCTTCCTTCTACAATAATCTTTTCAAAAAAGTTTCCTTTCAAGGATTCTACCAGTATCACCTGACATATGGGTCTGGTGTTTAAAGACATCTAAGGAATTTCAAACTGAGAGGTTGAACTTATCAGGTTAAATTAATAGTTTGGGGTGGGAAGGTCACAGTAACATGTGGTTTGGTTGTAAAATTAACTTCACATGCTACTAGTTGCATTAAAAATAAATGCAGCTGATATTCCAGTAAAAAATATAAAGTTTGTCAGACCATATTAATTGCTTTGTAACACATTTTAGAACATAAAGTTAGACAAAAATTGAAACTAAAAGAATGAAATAGTGTATTTCAAATAAATAGTTAACAGCATTACTAATTTTGAATTAATAGACTTTAACATAACAGCACTTATTTGAAACAAGAAGATTCAGCCCTCCATATAATGTAATGATTTAAACTTTTCCCACTGAAAACATGATCTTAAAACATACAAAGGAAAAAAGTAAAGCTACACAAAATAAATAAATAAATACAAAAAATTAAGGAAGCATATGTCACATTTATTAATAGAACAAGAAGGCAAAAAGAAGTGAATTCTCATCTTCAGAATAAGGATTGATGCAACTAGTTTCTTCTCTAAATAATAATATCTTTAATGAGTTTTTTTTATGTTCTTAATATAACAAACAGGTACCAAGGCTATGATCTATTTCTCCAGAAATTTTCAAAAGGTTTTCACACAATGCTGCATCTCAAAATGAACCTAAAACCTTCAACATGCTCTGTATTTTTCTTTAAAAATGGACATTCATCTATACTATTCATCTATACTCTACTCATCATATACTAATGTAAATATACTACATGTACATATATGTATATATAGTATGTATATACTAGTTTATATAGATAAAATGTTTGTATATAGTATGTATATAGTATGTGCATAGCATGTATGTAATGTGCGTAGTATAGATATGCACATCAGTGTATTTACATTACATATGATAATGTAAACATAAGTATCCAGTTTTGCTAAGCAGAGGAATAACCCTTTCCCAGTGTCTGCCATGCGCTGCAGATGTAGGAGTAGTATGACAAGCCAAACAACTGACAATGGGGAGAACAGTTCATCAGAGGAGATGCTCCAAAGGAACACTAGTATTTCTCCTTAGTAAAAATGAACTCAGGGAACAGGCCACAGTTTGTGGACACACTCCCAACCCCTCTTAGCAATAATACCTGTTTGTAGGGAAAGCTACTATTTCAAGCCCTTTTGGGGAGATGCGTCACTGTTACCAGTATTCAGATCTCTTTTCTGTAAGAAAATTTTCCCGCATAACCCCCTTGAAGCCATTCATGCATACACTTCTGACTTTGGACAGTGAATTCTGAGTAGTAATAATGCATCGCCTTTTAAATGTTAAGAGCCTGTGCAAACTATAGCCAAATAACATTCACAGTAGTTATGTTCCCTAAAGCTTCTGAAAAATGAGGTAGAAAATATTACTTTTCATTACTAGGAGAAAGACAGGGTGAGATGCCCACAAGTTTGCTGTCACTATGTTTCAGTTGATCAATTCAAACAATAATACATTCTTTTAATATGTATTAGTGTTTAATGACATTATAGGTAAGTGAATTATCAGGGTTTCCATCATTAGGCTCTATGACCAGCACTGTAGTATTGCATCTTCCCCATCAATGTGCATACTTGGCTCAATGGGTGTGCACATGAGTGGGCACGCCTGGGCCCAGGAGAGAGGGAGGATAAAAGGGCAGCATCAACCCAGAAGAGAGACCCAGGGGTGAACAAGTAGAGAATGTGAAGAGAACTCTAGTGAGAGAGAGTGCAGAGAAAGAGTATGAAGATTCCCCACCCCTGCTACCTAGTCTGTCTACTTGGTTGACCCAGCCTCCCTGCCTGGTTTGCCCAAGTACTGGTTCCCTGAGAGCATTAATGCCTGTGAAATTCACTAAGGGCTCCATTATTCTTTTTTAGTTTCTAGAACTGATGAACCTACCCAAATTGGGATGGTTGCAGTACAGACATCTTATTGAATATATATTTATTACAAATAATTAATGAAATGCAATCTCTTCTTATGGTAAAACATTCATTCGAGGTAGGGGGAGTTTCACATTTTCTATATCATGTGTAACAAGAAAAATATTTCTTTGGTTTTCAGCCCAGCAACCATGCTAGTCACTCTCCCTTTTTACAACAGTCAACAGCTTTTGAAACCACAAGTTTAACCATTCTCCATCTCTCCCAGATTGCTGGTTGTTACTATATAGTTGGGATCTTCATACTACATTTGATACTCTAGCACTTTAGGGAACAGCCTCACACACAGATTGGCAAATGTTCTCTTGCTTTTCCTGGACATGCGGTGTTGTTGATTCATTAACATTTAAGTCACAGCCAACAGTACTGAAAGTCATGCCTGAATAAAGCTTCTCTAACACGTTATTTTCTCCATGAGGCATATCACAGCCTATTGCTTAGGAATGTGAAGCAGTGCCTCAACAATACTCTTGGGGCCAATTTAAAACACACAATCAAGCCTGGCATGGTGGCACATGCCTGTAAACGACAGCCTATGGAGTCGTGGCTGGGGATCATGGTTCGAGACCTGCCCGGTGCAACATAGCGAGACCTAGTCCCAATAAAACAGCTGGGCCTAGTGGTGCACACCTGTAATCCCAGCTACCTGGGAAGCTGAGGCTGAGGATTGCTTGAGTCTGTGGTACCCTGGGCAACATGAGAATGCGGTTCCATGGGCAAAAACAGCGAGACCTAGTCTCAAAAACAAGCAAACAAAAAAACCCTACAATCACCAACAAAAAAAGTACAAAATGAGAGGAAGCATCCCTCAACAGACCATGATGAAAGGCATTTATCTGTAGCTTGAGAGTCTAACCAAGAAGTAAGAACCTTAGCTTGAATGACCCCAGCTGCAAACAGGCACATTGATCAACTGCATTGTTCCCTCCATTCTAGGTCCCCCTGTGAAGGCTGCAAAGACACTATGAGTAACCTTTGTTGATTACAAATAAATGTTAATGAACAGACTGTTTGCAAGTACAAATTTCACAAGTGAAGACCCATCAGCTATTTGTCTCAGTTTTGATCTAAGTTCCAGATACTGATGACTTCATTACTCTGGACAATACAGTGACTTCAACCAACCTAACTGGATGTGCAGCCTAAGTCAGAATTAACTTCAGTTGTATATGCTTCTTCAGCTTTGGGAATTTGGTTAGTGCAAGGTAACCTAACTTATTCTGAGTTAGACATTTCTTGACCTGGAAATTTCACAGTAAAATTCATCTAAGAAACATGCCATCTACCTAAGCAAAGTAGAAGGATACATAAACAGCCATTAAGTCTGATCACCTCTGACCAACAAGGAAACTGAGAGGTTTTGGTTAAGAAATATTTAGTTGTTTTACCTAGAAGAAATCATTTTAGCAGAAACGAGCCAGACAGAAAGGGACAGAAACTAAATGGTTTCACTAATATATGGTCAACCAAATGAAACTGCACAAGGGGAGAATGGGGACCAGCTGGAGCGGGTGGGAAGGGGAGGTGGTGGGTGACCCCCAGGGACTGAAACGATGTGAAATATATATAAATAAATAATTTTAAAAAATAAAATAAAATTGTTAAATTGTTTTTTCTAATAAAAAAACAAGAGATTTTTTTAATTAAGAGAAAAACACCATGTTGACAGTTGTAGGTATACTACTTAATCTGCTTTCAGAATTTCTCCTAAAACAGGGAATCATCAGCCACCCTAGAGAGAAAATTTGTAGAGAATTTAGATTACTATCCTTATCTGTGAATTATTTTATCTTTTGGGACAGGTAATATCACTATCCTCACCTATTTCCAATCTATTTTAATAACTCTAAATCACTACTTATTTCTGGAACCATTTATTCTCTTTCCTAAGATTCAAAAGTATTAATGGGAATGACAGCAGGAAAATCTAGAAGACAAAATAACCCTTATGCCTAGAAGCGTCAAAATATTTCTGTGGGCCTGGCTCATTGCCAGTCGTACCATATTCATGCATCTTGTTATATATGTAGAAGATAAATAGGACATGACTAAAAAGTGGTAGAAGATGAAATAATTGCATTCCAGAAATGGTCATAAAAATTTTGGAATAACAATTATGTCATTTGTAAATTTTTCCTCATAAATTGTATTATAGCTATTGGTTATTTTAATTGAAAAGTTAAGGTAACAGTATTGCAAAAATACTTTGAAAATTAAAAATCTTCCATAGTTGCTATAACACTCATTCAGCAATTTTTCCCATCAAAAGCATTATTGTTATCTTTGTTTTGTTCATAAGTTTCTCTAGATTTGTTGAGTACAACTTGAGTGCACATATTTATTTTTCATATTATATTTTACTAAAACTTGATTCCAAAAAAAAGTCAAGTTTTATTGAACAATTTCCCTGGAGCTTACCATGATAATATTATCGTATCAATGAGTATTGCAAACTGTTAAAATAATTTCTCTCCAAATCAGATTTGTGCATACTTATATAAGAGAAATAGTTGTGTAGTATATATATATAGGTATAAGAAAATTGCTTAAATGATAGCTTACTGTCAGATAAATATACTTAAATAGGTAAATGAGTACTGCATGGATGTATGCTTTTATGTATATGAAGAATGATTATATAAATAAGTATATATACGTAGCATATATAAATACAGTTAATATTAATGGTGACAGTAGATGTTTAATGAAAGAATGAAGAGAATGATTTCTATATTATGCGAGAAAAATCTCTTAGAATCATAACTAAGAAAGTTTAAGGAAATATCTCTGATATTTACATACATGAATGATTTAAAAGTCAAGTTGAATTGAGTTGTCTGGTTTGTTGCAAATCATCATTTATGACCCACTACTAACAGCTATGTCCTCTGACACAGGGTTGTTTTGGTACACAAAACAAACTGGACACTGACTATAATTCAAAAAGAAATAAAACCATCCTTGTGTTTTAGTATGGAGCATAAAATGATCATTATTCATCTTAATTGTTGCTATGTTCATAGACAATGCTAGTCTGATACCTTATTCTAGCCATAGCATTATCTATCACTATCAGATTATTTCTTATTTATCGTATTATATTGTGAAGGTTCATTTCTAAGATGGGAGGAAGAAGAAAACAAATGACTAGTAATAGGAAATCAGGTTGCAATTTGTTTAAATGTACACAGACTCAAAAATTAATCCTCATGAGGCATTGGAAGAAGCAGAAAATTTAATTCTCATTTGATTTTTTATCTGCTGAATTGCAGTGAGTTGGAGGTATTAAAAAATAGGGCATAGTGGCTCAGATATCTGAAATACTAAAGGTAGTTGCCCAGGAATGCTAGTAAGCTCCCAATTTCATTTTTCTTCTCCACTCCTTTCCAAATAAGACTTTTATCTGAACCTGGAGAGTTTTGTACTCTCCAATTAGTTATTGACTTCAACTAGATTTATATGCTTCTTTATCCAGAGTACAGCTGGGCAGAAACACATTCTTCCTTCAACTACCACACAGACTCTTGGACATCCCTATCCTTAAACAATCCAGTTCCTTTGTTAGTCTCTGCATGTGGATATCATGGTGATGAGATTCTCCCCTCTCTGGTTGATTGTTTATATGGAGTTAATTTAATCCACATTCATGTTAGAAAATTCTTGGACTTTTATTAGGAAAAGAAAAGGAATATGTGATTTCCAGGGAACCAAAGAAAAACATATTTAATAGTCAATAGTTCCATGAATAAAATAAATTTTTTAAAATGCTCATTTTTTTCCCTCCCAAAAATACTTTTTTCAAGAAGGAATCATGTTGCTTTATCTTTTGTATATATCATACATCTCATGTCTACATATATTTAAAGAGCAGGCTTAATCTTATAATTTAATTTTTACTTAAACAATGTTTACTAAAACTATGGAGGCACTGGGGATACAATAGTGAACAAATCTTTAATTTTGAGGTGCTCACTCTTAAAGATGGGCAACGAACAATACTACTAACATAACAAATAAGGTTAAAACACAATAACTTCAAAAAGTGAAAAAAATTATATGAAAGACAGAACTCTAGGGGAAAAGGTCATGACTTTGTCATGATGATCAGAAAATACCTCTTTGAGAAGATGACATTAAATCTAAAGACTGAAGAAGGAAAAGAATACAGTCACTGACATGAAGGTGTTAGGAAAAACAGTCTGTGTCAGACAGAACATTAAGTGCAGAAATAGAGATAAGAAGAAACTTGATGTTTTGGGACGACAGATTTCCAACCTATGTGGAAAGCAGTTATGATGAAGGAGAAAGACGGGAGATGAAGTTGTACAAAAAAGATGATGATCTTGCTGGAATGAAATCTTCTAAATCATAATGTGATATATGCATTTCATTCTGAGATCAAGAGACATTACCAAAAAATGTTCATGTTGGTTGGACAGAATTTGACCACCCTTTATATGGGAAGAGATTCTTCCCATCTTGTGAGCATGGGTGGGTAGAAGGGTTAACACTTTGCACTTTAGGAACTGAAAATTTTCAGCTCCTGCTGAAGTAATAAAAGAATGAGAGGGAACACAAGTTCTCTTAGATGGTGACAGTGGTTGTAGAGTGTCTGAATTTCTAAGGAATTCACAACTATAGTCAGACTCTTGGTATATCAGCTGTGATTAGGTTCTCAGAGCACCAGTTCTATAACCGATTATGATGTGGCCTCTGGCTGTGTGATCTTAAACTAGGTTCTCCACACTCCTCAACCCCCCAAAATCCTTCAAATTACCATTAACTTTCCATTAATGACTTTCTGTTTATAATAGTATATTTGCTATCTATTGTTGAATAATTAATTCAACCCCTCCAACTTAACCATGATAAACATTTATAATGTCAGGTAGTTTTGTGGGGTCTGAAATTTGGGAGCATCTTAGCTGAATGGTTCTGCTTCAGAACTTCTCCTGAGGATGCCGTCACAATGTCAGCGGGGGATTCATTCATTTAAAGACTTGACGGTAATTGGAATATCTGTTCCAAGAATGTCTGTTCCAAGAATGTCATTCACATGGTTTTTTCCCCCCACCATTTTTTAAAAAAAAATATTTTTATTAAGATAACATTGGTTTACAGCACTGCAGACTCAGAAATACAGGATCCCACTACTTTAGATGTATGTTTCCACACCATACTCACCACCAAGACACCCAGAGGACTCTATCATGTATCCCCTCTTTGTTCTCCACATTTTCCCTCCTGTGTTGAAAGCATCTTTATGAGGAGGCGCATTCTTAGCTGGCTGTGAGAAGGAGGCCATAGTTATTTGCAAAATCAACTGTTCCATGAGGTTGCTTGACTATTCTTATGACATGACAGTTGGTTTTCCTCTAGAGAAAGTGATCCAAGAAGAGTAAAATGGAAATTGTATTATCTCCTATGATTTAGCCTTCAGGCTCATATACTATCATTTTAATAAAATTTTATGGGTGGCAGAGGTCAGATTTATCCAGTGTAAGAGCAGAATGTTTGGGATATGAATAGGAGATGGTGGGAGATAAGTGAGAACCATCTTGAGGACTAACTACCAGAATTAGAATGAACTGCTTTGTACAATTTGCAAATAAGGACCTTGACTGATTTTTAAAGCCACTGAATGTTCTTAAGCAGATGAAATGTGATGATGTGATGTTTTTATGAGAGAAGTAAAATGGTAAAATTTGCTCAAAGTCAAGTCACAGTTGTAAAGAGCAGTCACAAAATTTGCTGTGTAGAATATTTGATGGGACTACATAAACTAAAAATGTCTCAAAGATTTTAGATTCAAGAGCAGGGTGTATAAAAGAGCTACCCAAACAGTTAAAGACAAGAGATAAAGAAACAGGTTTTGGAGAGTTAATCAAAAATACTGTTTTAAATATAAGTTTAATCTGTCTATTAGACACTCAAGAAGAGCTAAAGTTAAATGGCTCTACTGCCTAGTTACTTTGAAAGTCCATTTTTTTTTTGAGGTATCCTATCCTTGGTTTACAGTACTATATTACGTTTCAATATGGGTGTGGATTTCAGGACAAAGTATCAAAAACAGACACAAATTTACTGTCTTCAGGAAATATATGATAGTTAAAGTCAGTTTCTTCAGTGATTTAATAGCGCCTTCACTACAGAATGCAACAGAGTACATGAATAAAATGTAATCATTGCTGTAATAAAGCAATTTTGTTATTTTCATGGGTTTATGTTATACTTTCTGTTAAAAGAGTAAATATAAATGTGTGCTCATGAAAAAGAAGGGTATCAATACATTTATATTGTATTATATTCAGTTAACCATGTTTGAAAGTGTAGTATTTGTGAGTCATATAGAAAAATGTTACTTTGCACTTCTTTCCTTTTGTTATCAATCAATTCAACCAATTTGAAATTTTGAAAATTGGTTGTTTTGAAAAGTATATTGATAATGAAATTTTTGAAAATCATGCTGTATGTCAGGGAATAATCACCATTTGTTTAGTCTCAGCAAAAAAAGGTAACTGAATGATTACCTTGTAAATAGGGTTCTTCTACAGTCAGGTCATTCCATGTAGACAGCATGATTTGAAGCAAGGAGTCTTCATCACTCCCTCCATTCTTCATGAAAAAAGAAAAATAGATGTTCAGTTGTGCAGCATAATAGATGATTATCAAGGTACACTGCAGAACACACTTTGTTTATGCCTTTGATTATGTGTATTTATTTAGAAATAGATGTGATTGGCAACATTTTATTACTGAACATGTCTTCTGTTTTCCTGACTAGCACCTTATTTTCTAAATTATTAGAAAATAATAAGTGCATTATCACTCTATGCCATCACAACTAACATGGCTCTACTGCCTAGTTACTTTCAAAGTCCATTTTTTTTGAGGTATCCTATCATTGGTCTACACTACTATATTAAATTTCAAGAGTATAGTTTCACACCTCTATGAAGGTATGTGTATATATATCATTTCCACTATTAACATTCTAGTACCATTTGCCACTATGCTATTATCCAGTAGATACCCTCAGCCTATTTTTCTCACTCCCTTATCCTCTTCTATGGTAATCAGTATTTTGCTATAAGAATTGAAGGATTTGTTTTTGTTTGGTTTCTTTGTTTCTGTATATCTTTATAAATCACATTGAATGAAATCATCTAGTATTTGTTTTTTTTCATCTAACTCATTTTACCTTAGTATGCTTGCCTTAAAGTTCTCTCCATGTTGTTGCAAAAATCAAGATTTCATCATTTTTATCCTAGAGTACTATTCCATCACATATCTATACCACATTATCTGTCAATGGGCACTTAGATGGCTTCCATGTTTTCACAATTGTGACTAGTAATTGGAAATATCTTTTTGAATCAGTGTTTCATATTATTCAAAAAGCTGCCTGGAAATGAAATTTCTACATCATGCTAGCATCTAAGTATTATAGATAAAGCTCCAATTCTTGTGAAATGCACATAACAACATTGACATCTTTGACCATTATCATTTGAACATATCACGATTGTAAGAGTTTTAATAGTTTGGTAGAATATAATTTTAGTAGTTTGGTAGAGTATATTCTACCAAAACACAGTTATAGTCTTGACTACTCAATGTCTATGTATCATTACTACATATGCATATGCAACTGAATTGTGATAATTCTTTTTGTAAATGGAATTTTCATTCTAGTTTTTAGATACAGAAACTAGTTTCACAAGGATTTTTTTCAAACTTCTTCCACTATCTGAGTATGTAGGTTGACATATTCTCTATTAAATTTAGTACAAACTAATAAATGACCTCTCTTCAGCTAAAATTCAAAATGTATAAAACTGAAAATCCCAATTCTTAAACCCCAAAGGTAAATCAATTCATGTCAGTATTCTTTTCAATCATCCCAGCTTTAAACTTTTAAATTGCTTTGGATTTATCCTTCTCTTAAACTCCCAACATCTATTTGGTATCAAGTTTTTATATTAAAAATAAAACTAAACATCTATTGCATACTGTGTACTTAGGATTGATAAGATTATACTTGTATTTTGAGAACTCACAATGCTTGCACTCATTTTTTCTTTATTTCTACTGCTGCTAAGGCAATCTAAACTAACTTTATTGGCTTCACTTTCTCACATTCAAGTTATGTTCAATATTGCTGCCAGATTAATCTCAGCAAAAAAACTACATTGCATATGTTATCCTTTTTCTCAAGAATTTGTAATCATCCCACATTTCTGCAGAATTATGTTATATATCTTTACAGGGTATTGAAGATATTCAACAATATTTTCCTCATCCAACTTCAAAGTTCTCTGTCCATTCCTCCAAACCCTCTGTTTCATCCAAACTAGTCTACACCCTACTCCTACATATAATATATATATATATATATGCCTACTATCAAGTATTAGTTCACACCTTAGCCTGGGATATAGACTTCCCTCCACTAAACATACTCAAACTGAATGACATAAATTTAAGAATATGCAATATTTACAACATTTGGGAGGTATCCTTTTAAAAGAACATTAGTCACTTATTGAATCAAAACTAGTTACATACAACTTTTAAGTATAGTATTTGCCCAAACAGGTCATAGATGCATTTAGTTTCCTGACTCTGAGGTATAGGTATGTACAACTTAGTTGAGTAAATGGAACATATAATTAAAAGTTAAGTAAATATTTTTAACAACCTCCTTCTTCTGTGTACAGTATAAGGAAAGAGATTAGTATAGAATCTCCTTAATAAGTTTTATTACAGATTATCATAAATAAGGGTCCTTGTGTTTTAAATCTTAGTTTTCTTTATTCAGTTGGGGACATTATATCATTTACTGCTTGACTTATAATTAACTATACAAAATTAATTTTTTTACTGTGAAGCTGAGTCTTTGCCATAATGAGTACACTCAGAATTGTAGTGGAAATTTGTTAAATACTAAGACAGATAAGAAGATTGTAGTTCAGAGAGTTTCTGGAAGGCACATATTTAAGGATTGGATCATTTCTCTTGGTTGTCTGGTGCAATTATAACAATAGCCAGATATATGCTTTTAGTCACACTAACATATGTACATTATACAAAGTGAAATTGGAAACACATTCATAACAACATGGATGAACCTAGAAGATATTATGCCTAGTGAAATAAGTCAGATGGAGAAAGACAAGTCCAAGTGATTTCACTCATGTGTGGTATATAAAGAAAACTAACAAACAAACTAAATATAACAAAAGTACATTTTTAGACAATATGAACAATTAGTGGTCACCAGAAGAGAAGGGGGACAGAAAATGGGTAAATTGGGTAAAAGGGGTCAATTTTAGGTGAATGATGGAATCGGAATTTTAGTGATAAGCTTAATGTATTATATACATAGATGTTGATTTGTAACATTGAACCCCTGAAACATAATTTTATAGCACAGTGTCACTTCAATAAAATATTCTATAAATATGCAAGTTTCCTTGTAATGTCAAAAGACATATATAACATACCACCAATTCAAATGATATGCAAATCTAGTATATTTTTCTGAAATTAGTATTGATGATTACAATTTTAAAATAAGTTTGGATTAAACACGAATTAGGTTCTACACCTGAAGAAACAATACCTTTATATGGGACAATAACAGTATAATTCATTGTTGGGAGCCAGGGTCATGTGTTCCTGGGCCAACACCCTGAGGCACCGGGTAGCCTGAGGTGACAACAGTCTCTCTGTCACAAAGCACAGACAGATTTCTCATTGTGACCTTCTAGCTGGAACATTGAGCTCAGCAGAATCTGATCACAGGCATGTTTCTTCCTATTGCTATTGCAATCACTAGCCTCAAAGAAGTGAGGTGTAGTAGACCCACTGACCTTGCTCTCCTTTTCTTTATACTGGAGACTGTAGAAATAAACATGCAACATTAGGATTAATGGTGTCTGTTCCCTAGGACACTGGGTGCTGACAGCCCCCCTGGTCCCAGATTTCATTCCATGACTGATTACATTTTTCTTTAATCTCCTACTGTCCTCCCTCAGATTCTGCTTCACACCACTGGTCCATGGAAATAATAAAAATAGCTGGTAATATTAATTGGGAGAATGCTTATAATATGGTAAATTTTTCTAAGAACTTTACATGAATTGATTCATTAAAGTTCTAAGGTGAACCCTACTAATAAATCCATTTTACAGGTGAAGAATATGAAGCTCCAAGCTTTATAAACTTGCTTTGGGAAACACGGTGACTTCTAATCCCAAATGTCTGTGTGAAAATCCTTTATTTTTAATTCTTCATGCCACCCTATCCCTTTCTCTGAACATTTCTGTGAAAGTATCTAGCATACATTTCTAAAAATGAAGAACAGAGGAAAATCAGTTTACCACTCTATATTTCTTAAATATTCAATTAAAGTTGTAAATCTTTGGACCTAATTGACTTTTAAATCCCTTTATAATAATGAGATAACAAATATGTAAAATCCATATAAACTCTATTTTGAATTATCTAGGATTTTAGTAACATAAAATATATTAGACTTGGGCCAAGGAAAGCAACCTCCACCCCTATGGTGGTGGGTGATGGTGAAGTGATGGGGTGGGGAGTGGAGGAGTATTTCTAGGCAACTTCTGCCAGCCAAGAAGCAGGGGGTCCCCCTCCAGCTTAGTCCTGCTTCAATAAGATTTCTATATGGTTTCAGAAAAACAAGCAGTCCAGCTGCAGACAACCAGGAAGTAAAAGGAACAAACCAAGGCCCTGAACACAGTCATCACCTGGGGAGAATCCGAAGAGAGCATCATCAGAACCACAAGAGATGAGCTTGGTGTGATAACTTGTCACAGAACTACACGTACAACACCTCCAGGGGTTGGAGAATCAACGCCTGACCCAGAGATGTGTGCAATGTGAGCAAGGCTCACATTTTTTCCAATGGGTGAGGAAAGTCACAGAGATGTGGCTGTGGCTCCATGGCAGAACTGTAAACTCTGAGAGAGGAGATTAACTGGACCAACCACCTACTGAAGTCTGTCTCCACTGGGGAATTTCTCTACTCGCAGTGACTGGGAGTTGAGTTCCCAATGCCAGATGCCTAAATTGTAAAACTCAGAAGCAGCACCATGTGACAGTCATGGGAATGGATGGGTCAGCCACTAAAATGAGTTGACACAACACCAAGTGAACACACTGATTCAAAGAAAAGGTGACCATCTCTTCCAACACAGGAAGAGCCAAAGTGAAGGGTCCTGGAGAACCACGCCACATATCTGCCCTGCAAGTTCCTGACATGCTCAGCCTGGCTACTCACCTCGAAGTTACTCCTGGAGATCTGAGCAGTGTGGTTTGCTGTATTTCAGAAGCACATGTCCTCACCCAGGAAAAAGGACATTGTTCAAAAAAAGAAAAAGGATGAGACCTGTGGGCAAAGCATCAATCTATAACTTGCAGCAAGAGAGGAGTTGGAGTAAACAGAATGGGGAAAGAGGAAAGAAAGAGTGGGGTGGGGGTATATTAGTGACTCTTTGATGGGAGGGCCATACCTAGGGGGAACAGTAATCATACAAATATGACCGATGTTGTGAGAAAAATAGGAAAATTTTAAAAGAAAAATAATATGCTAGAACTTTTTCCTGAATGTTTATTCAACAAATGATGCTTTTTCACTTCATTCTTTATTAGTCACTCTTCTGTCACTAGTTAAATTGTAGTCTCTCTGATTTTACTGCTCTGTTTTGCTGTGATTCAAGTTCAGAGATAGACATTTGTCAACCCAATATTCTACTCTTTGTAGTACTTAATCTGATAACTGAAAACAATGCCAACATAAGGGAAAAAAAACCTTCTAGCAGGAAATTGTTTCTGTTTCTCCTATCAAAGGTTCTGATGGAAGTGAGAGAGTACAATTCATAGCATGATTGACTAGCATAGCATGATGAAGCTTTTAATTAAAAGAGAAAAGATATAATAAATAGAATTGATAAGCCTAAGTCAGTGTAAAGTCACATTTTGACAGTTTCAAAGGAAGCCTTAATTTTTAAAGCTTGTTCATGATTTATGTTTTGAGAAAGTTTGTTTGAGGAATTTCATTAAAAATAATTGACTTCCACAGTGTTTCTGAATGTACAGAAGTGTGATGATAGTTATCAGGCTCTTTTATTGGGGTCCATTAGTATGCTTGACATAGGATCCCCCTAACAATACCTTGAATTATATGCCTACTGTGAATACATTGTGCAATATGCAAGCTATTTTACAGTCCTGTCTTCCTAAGGTGATACACAGGAGTTCAAAGAAGATGAGGTAGTGGACTGGGGTATTCTTTCTCTTCAAAAATAATGAAGAGATATAATAATTCTTTTATTATATATGACATGCAAGAAACTGGCTAAACACTTCTCACTTAATCCCCACTTAATGATTGCCAGATCTAGAGATCAAATGTTTTAGTTCCATTTTTATAGGAAAACATACAAAGATATTAAGTAAGTTACCTAACTAGGAAGTGTGAAAACTCATATCTTAACTAATTTTTTAGCTGATTCTTGAGTTCACAAGCTAGCAATAGCTCCTGCCTGTCCTTCCTCTTGGCTTCCAGCTATAGAAAGTAAATTGAACCAATATGCGTTGATACCTGAATTCTGTCAGTTATGTGCTCAGTGCTAAGAGGTGAAGTCAAAATATCAAAGTGGGAAATAGGTAATACAAAGAGACTAGAAGACAGGGTTTCCCTGGTGTAGGAAAAGGAGAAATCAGACTAAAAGGAGGAGTATCTCTAACAAAATTCCAAAGAGATGGTCCCACTTCAAATTACTGAAATGGAACTACCATTTGACCCAGCAATCCCACTCCTGGGAATCTACCCAAAGGACACCAGAACACTAGTTTGAAAGGACACCTGTACTCATATGTATACTGCAGCACTGATTATAATAGCCATAATATGGAAACATCTCAAATGGATTAGAAATTTTTGATATATTTACAAAATAGTTTATTATTCCTCAGTCAAAAAAGACAAATTTGATGTATTTGTGATAACATGGATGGATGTAGAAAGAAACATATTAGCAGATGTAAGTCAGAAAGATAAAGAGAAATATTGAATGACCTCACCTATTTGTGGGAAATAGGAAAAACAAACAAAAGGACAAAGAACTTTTAAAACTAACTGTTTACCAGAACTGAAACATAGAACAAGAGAGGGGACAGAGGGTAAAATTGGGGAAAGGATGGGCACAAGAGATTAAAACGATGGTTCACAGGTGATAAACTGGTGGGAGAACCTCGGGGGTAGACAATGATGTTATATATATGCAATCATTTAAAAAATAATTCAAAAATGATGGTTCCAGGCTTTCTCATTTCCTCTCTGGCCCCAGAATGCTGCTATCTCACTGCCATAGAGTACTCCACACCTCAGCCCAGTTCCCATGCCTAATTCATCCTCTTCCTACCAACCAGTGAGTCACTTCAGCCACAGGACCAGAGGAAGATGGTATTTTTATGGGACTTGCTATGAACTACTGTAACCTCTTAGATATATCAGAATAATCTATTGGCAGAACTCAGTCACCAAGGGACTAGTAAAAATGTTAAAATATTAGCATTTACAAGTTCATTATTCTAAAGCTTTATCTCAAAAAGAACAAATTTAAATAAAATTAAAATGTTAGCCGAACTCAAATAATTTAATGTTCTTGAAGGCTGTGTGTGTGTGTGTGTGTGTGTGTGTGTGTGTGTGTGTGTGTCTGTGGAAGCATATTATTGAAGAGCTACCAGCTGTTTGGTTACCTACTTTCCCAAACCATGTATCAGGTCTCTATGAACCCATAGGGCTGACATTTGATAATAACATGAAAATAAAAAGCAAATACAAGACAATTTTGTTAAGAATTTTGTGCCCAAAGATCATTAAATGTTTTCACATGGGGCATAAGTAAAGATTTTATTATGTAAAATACTATTGCTTCAATTTAATAACTACCTGGCAAAATTGACAAACTAAGCCCACGTTTTCTACACTTGATCTTAGCCAAAAGGCCGAGAAGCAATACGCCCACATTTTCTATGTCAAATAGAAATTTTATTATGAAATGCACTCACTCTTGTACAAACTGTAGTTATCTGAAAGGAGCTGTTGCCCTAATAACCTCCTGCCCCTCTGCACACAGTACATGATCATTGATGCCCCATAAAATACCATATGCCTCTGGTCCTCCTGCTCAGGGGTTTTTCCAGCTTTGTCTGCCATCCTCATTTATGCTCACTCTAATCTATTTTTCACAGTTCCCAACTGTTGCAACCTGTGTTGTATTAGCACCCTTTGTGCTAACAACCTGTCTGGATTTTGGTTTCTGCTTCCCTTGGCCTGGCTCTAGAAGCAGCTACCTTCACACATTGTCCCTGTGGACAAGTCCCTGGCTGCCCACAAACTTCCCTGGTCTGCATGTCCAAGCCTGACTCACTACTCCAACAGACAGGACAGGAATCAACAGCAAACTTTTAAAAATTGTCATTTCCCAATTTCCTTCAGCGATTTTAGAGAAAAATAACAGAATACGAAAATTATGGAGAAACCAAACAAATGAAGAAACTAAATAAAATGAAAAATAACTTCTAGGCTATAAGACCAATGAGTGGTTACCGGAATGGAAAGGGGGAGGTAGCTGGACATGGTGGTGCACTCCTGTAATCCCAGCGCTGGGAGACTGAAGCCAGTAATTGCTTGAGTCCGTGGTTTCGAAACTACCCAGGATGACACAGCGAGACCTAGTCTCTAAAAATTAGCCAGGCGTGGTGGTACATGCTGTAATCCCAGCTACCTGGGAGGCTGAGGCTAGGGATCACTTGAGTCCGCGGGTTCAGGTCTGCCCCGGCAACATAACAAGACCTAGTCTCAAAAAAACAAAAACAAAACAAAACAGAAGAGAAGGAGCATTGAAGTCATGTAAAAGGGGACCACTGTATGGTAATGGGCAGAGTTGGACTTTTAGTGGTATATACATGTTGATTTATAATGCTGCACTCTGGAAACATGATGTTATAATGTAAGGTCACTTCAATAAAAATATGAATAAAAGTTGCAACTTCCCAATTTCCTTCAGAAATTTTAGAGGGAATAACAGAAATAACTAAGAATTCAATTGAAGATTCAGAAGCAATATTTTATATGAAAATGCTGAAAAGAGCAAAAAGTCACTCACCAAGATAGAAATGGTAGAGTACAGCTATTCAATAAGAAAACATCAGATGATTGACATATTTGAAATATTTTTATAAAGAATTAAATAAAGTACCCATGTACATTTACCTACACTAGACACAAATTATTGTGCATACGGATATAAATGTACTACACTGACTTTGCTGATGGCCTTGTTCTAATGTTTTTATCTTTGTCACAAACTTTCTCAGAATCCTATGTACACAGAGCAAGTCATAAAACAGAATCACTTAGAACAAAGCTGTTCAGTAGAAATATAATGTGAGCCACATACATGATTTAAAATCTATCCCTATTAAAAAACTTAAAATGCAAAGGTCTAATTAATTTCAATAAAGTTATTTAACCCAATATTCCAAAATGCTATTTCAGGAAATATATAACTATATAAATATTATAAAAATTGAGATATCGGTGTCAAAATTATTGAGATAATTTACATTTTTCCCTACAATTCTTCAAAATTTGAAACTGATAACAGTTCTATTTGGACTAACACACTTCAAATAGTCTGATGTGTCCAGACAATACCTACTGATAGTACAGCTCTTAGAGGAATGGATACTCGTTATCAATTTGCAATCAAAAGAATTATTTCTGTTATGAGAATATGTTCTTTGATAAAGTAAAACACAGTTCAGGCCTATTAGTAATCCAAAATATTTAAAAGAAGTTAATTATCATCTAGAAATAAGTCCTTACATTGTATTCAGTTACTCATCATCAACACGTAATCACCAGCTACAGTGTTGAATTCTTCTTGCTGCCAGGCAAGAACTTGGGGTCTCTTGTTTGTGAATATTTATCTGGCAGGATAGTCTACATAAAACTGCCCCAGCCCTCTCTATGGAAATATGGTTAGTGGAATAGCACAGACCGTGCAAAGAATATATCACAACAAGGCATAAGAATTAGTGTGTTTTCAATTCTATTTGCAATTTCAGGGATGACATAACATTTCCATGAATTCTTGCTTACTTAATTAACTTTTTATGTTCTCTTCTCTTCTCCTTATCTCTAAGTG
This sequence comes from Uropsilus gracilis, assembly GCA_004024945.1. Lineage (NCBI taxonomy): Eukaryota > Metazoa > Chordata > Mammalia > Eulipotyphla > Talpidae > Uropsilus > Uropsilus gracilis. Next base: position 41,014 of record PVHY01001152.1, read on the forward strand.
ACTCTACAAATTTAATGAGAATTGATTTCATCACCAGAGTTTTGTAAGTAGAAAAACCCTACTTTTTTAAAGGTCATTTTAGAAAAACAAAAACAAAACTTTAAATCTGTAGGGGACAAATACTAGCATGTTTATCTTAAAAATTCAAAACCATTATAAACCCAACATCCTCTTATAAGTCATTAGGCAAAACCACAGCTAGGTATTGATTCAACTAACATCTTTATAGTAGACATATGTTATTCAAGGAATGTAATCAACTATTGCAGTGATTTCAATTATGCCCAGAACCAATCATACCTAGAGGTTTGCATTCTCTAGAAAGAGACAGACTGTACTCATCTTAGAATGTTCTCTCAGGGAAGTATGCACAGGTCATTTGGAGAGATATTGCAATGACACTTAATCTGACTCTATCTCTGAAAGTAGAGTCAGACTCTATCTCTGAAAGTAGTAACAGCTACGTTGAGCCTTGAAGGATAAGAAGATTTAAGCCCAAAGTAAAGAGGGAAGTGGAGAAAATCTTACACTGTTACTCAAAGGAATTCAAGATGAAAGTTAGCAGTCATTCATAGAGCATTGTGCCAAGAAATGAGAATGGGGAATTAAGTTAACAGGTTAAGTTTTGAAGGATCTGGTAAAATCATTTCAATGATGAAGGAAGCCATGCTGAAAGGATTTATGTAGAGAAGTGGCTTATCGTCTTTTACATTATAAGAGTCAGTCTGGCTGCATTGTGGTTACCACAACTGTCTGTGAACACCCATTCTAGAGTGGAAAACTCATTGAGAAAAGGTTATATGTTAATTGTAAGTGACTCTGGATATTTACTTATTAGAGGTAAAATAAAGGGAAAATTGGCAATAATTTCCAGATTCCTCTCTGTGGCAACATATGGATGATGATGCCATTCATAAAAGTAGGGAATCATAATAATAAATGCTAAATGAAGCTCTTTCTGTCAGGCATTATACTTGCCTTCATATAAAGTCATTTATAATTTATAACATCATATGAAGCAAGTACTATAAATACTTCAATTTAACTGTTATAGGAACAAAGACTTTGATTTTTGTTCAAATGAGGGCAAAATCACATAATTGCATAGGCATTGGGGCCAAGGTTTTAACACAAACATCTCCCCCCAGAAACACTGATATTGGTGAGTCCATTAAAAATACATTAGAAATACTGCAAAATCATAAAGCCTACTTTCTGATATTTTGTTTGGGTTCATGGTGATTTCAAAAAAAATGTTACAACCATAATTCCTAAACCATTTTGAGATGCATGCCCCAAGTTATTTATTTAAAGAAATTTTTCCTAAAGACTTGGATAGAAAATCTGATACAATAAAGCATACAGAAGAAAACTTAGGAAATGTACTTTTGGCCACTGGTCACAAAGATATCTTTAGAAACTCTCCAACAGAAATGGAAACAAAATTAAAAAATAAGTGAATAAGACTATATCAAACTAGAAACTTTTGTGCCACAAAAGAAACTACCACAAAAACAGAAAGCAAGTATCCTGATTGAGAGAACAAAAAAGCTCATCATACATCTAGCAAGGACCTAGTATCCAAAATATATATAAAGAAGTACACAACTCACCAACAGAAAAACAAATGATCCAATTCCCCCCCCCAAAAAAAAATGGGAAGAGGATATGAACACACATTTCTCCAAAGAAGATATACAGATGACTAACAAAACCTATGAACACATGCTCAACTTATTTATATTTGAGGACATGCAAATCAAAACCACAATGAGTTATCACCTCATACGTGTCAGGTCTATATCACAAAGATTAGAAATAAAGTGTGTTGGCAAGGGTGCTGTGAAACAGTACTCTCATTCACTGTTGTTGGGAGGTAAATTAGTGCAGATGCCATAAAAAGCTTTATGGATATTCCTTACAAATCTAAAAATGGAAATACCATCTAAATGAGTAGTACCTCTTCTAGGTACTTATCTGGAAATACAGAAACACTAATTTGAAAGGTTTATGCATCCCTATGTTCATTAACAGTATATTCACAAAAGCATGAAAACAATCTAAATACCCAATAATAGAGGCCTGTATAAATAAATTATGGTTTATATAGCCAACAAGTACTCCTTAGTTACTTAAAAAGCTGAAATCTTATCTTTGGCAGCAACATGGATGAAACAAGGTGATAATGACAAATGAAAGAAGCCAGAAAGTGAGATAATTTCTGAATGGTTTATCTTATATGTGGAATTAAAAAAAATGAAAAAGCAAATCAACTAATAAACAAAAACAAAAGTAGGTCTTGAACTCCATGAAAAATATAGTGATTTCCAGATAAGGAAGACAAGGGGTAGGAAGGATGGGGAACAGGTATCACCTTGATAGTGAAATTGGCACCAGAACCTTTGTACCTTTGTGGCAAGTGAGGTAAGGCTTATATACACATAGAAGTGGAGATATCCCCCTGGAAATTTAAACAGTCTTATAAATAAATAGTAAATCTACACAATTTTATTTAAAAAGACTATATTCCATATTCTGCTAGAAATCTTACAGTATTCAAACTACTCCTAGTCAATGTGTTTCTTTTTTTCCCACTTTGCCCTTGTTGTCAATATGATTCCTTAAGAATTCTAAAGTGAAATTGATAAAATGTGCCCACCCTTAAGGGTTTCTTCCTTGTTTTACTTTTTTAGTTATTTACTTCATTATTTTGCTTATATCATTTTAGTTCAAAGCTCTCCCACCACCATTATCACCCATGAACTGTCACCACGTTCACTTGGGTTCCTCCCTCTTGGGTCTTGCCTCCTCCCTCCCCTTCTTTTGCTATGTGTTTCAATTCTATGGTCAGCTTGTTCATTTTCACTTTTGCTTGATCTTTTGTTTGGTTTCTCTATAGTTCACATATAAGTGAGACCATTTGATATTTATTTTTTTCCTTCTGGCTAATTTTGGGCTGGCACAATTCCTGCCACCTCCATGTACATAGTGATCAAAAAGGCATTGTTTACATTCTTAATATTTAAAATTCACCTGGAAGGAGCTCCAGGTAGACTTCTGAATCATAATTATATTTACAATTGGGCTAGTTTGCTCAAAACAGTATTGGTTCACACTTGTTATCATTACATAACTATTAATGTTAATAGCTTCTGTGTGGGAACCACAGATGTATGAGAACTAATGATATAAGAAAAATTACAATAAAAATAAAATAAAAACTGTTAATTGTTTCTTAAGTAACTCTCAAAGATTACTATTATCTAGAAGATAAATTAATTGATCCCTCTATGGCCTGAACATGCATGAAACAGAAATTGTTGGATTTTTCGTATTCTCTGTGTGTGAGTTTTTGAGAGAGTGTGTGTATGAGTGTGTGCTGGAAAAGAATTTCTAACTCTGACTCACAGAATCTCTTGTTTTATTCAGGGTTCCTGTATTTCTAACCTCCCACATTTCCACGTTCCACAGTTCCCCCTTCAAACTTTTTGGTCTTTATAAAGCCGCAGGAGATGATAAAGCCAAAATCAAGACTACAAACTCTCTACTATGATGTTCAAAAATTGTAAGCATGGTCCTTAAAATTTCAGAATGATAGAGAGAAAACTTTCCATCTTCCTGATATTAAAAACTGGATTTTAAAGTCTGATTTAAAAAAGGGATGGGGAAACTGAGGAGAGAGAAACCACATATTTAGTATGCTAGAGACAGAAACCACAAGATCACCAACCATATCAAGAGTAAAATCCAAATAGAATTCATGCTGACTTATTTCATACATAACTTTCTGGTATGAGCAATTGCCAGTAGTTATTCATGTCTCATCAGTTGACTAGTCTGATGGGACCCTACTTAGTTCTTCCATATGGTTCATCAAACCCACCCTAGTACATGGAGGCCCGGGCACTCAGACTCTTGGAGGGGAAGTGATTATGTGTAGGATAAGTCTTTCCCTTGACTAAACTGAGATAAAAGTGCCATAAAACATTTAACTTCACTGTATTTCATTGAGAGGGTTATTTTATTTCCAGGTATTTTTTAAGGAAAAATAAAATTACATAACGCTCTGACTCCTTATTATTCCCACTTCTGAGTGGGTCAGCATTACATGGGAGCAGTAAAGTAAATAAGAAATCTTAGCAACAGATTGCTTGCGTAACAATAAAACCAGACTAACATACTTAGGGCACCAGGGAGTGAATTTCTATATTTTCCAGGCTATCGTTTTCCAGGTAGAATGACACATTCATTTCCACTTATTGTCAGAGAAGCGCAATGAATGAATGATTGATTCATCTATTACACAACTATTTATTCAGTACATCTTCTATGCGAAGCACCAATACAGACATTTAGGATAAATTAGTGGACAAAACCATAACAGAATGCGATTTCAAAATTGTTGCCCTTTTCACGTGTCTTCTTACAACGTAATTATAGAAGGAGTTGAAGCAGTTTACTTACAGGAAATCTCACATTGACCAGAAAGAGCTCCCTTTAAGACAGAACCAAAAATACTGAAATCAAAACAATAGCAATGAAGGATATAGGGAAAACAAATGGACAAGAAAAATTTAAAACTGCCAACAGGATTGAAGCATAGAATAAGGGGGAGGGGGAGGAAGGTAAAATCAGGGGAGGGAAGGGCACAAGAGATTAAGGGGGTTAACAGGTGATAAAGTGATGGGTAAAGCTCAGAGTAGACAATGATGTAATATATATGTACATGTATATATATATGTGCAATCAATAAAAAAAGTTGTTAAAATAAAACATAGCAAGACTCCCATACTAGCTGAGGTGAATTGCCATTTTATACTGATAGGAAGTATGGCAGCTTGTTTCCCAAAATGACCAAGCATGAATAAATCAAGAGGATACACAAATCTGTGTGTCCAAAAAGGACATGAAACTGTAAGAGCATTAATACAATTCCAATGGGAATCCTGCCATATATATTCAAAAGCAGTCCCAGAAAATGTTATAGTCAAATGAGTAGAAGAACCAGAAGAGTTCTATAGTGTTTCTTGCCTTGTCTCATGTCTCAACAACAGTTTTGAAACATGTCAGTAATATACGCCACTTATCTGTGTGTCATAGGTCTGAATAGTCTTCATTAATGGTTACTTTCTTTTTGCTAGTCATTCCTCATATCTGTATTGATTTACACTGAAATAAAAATATTCAAAATCATATATTCAAGATATTCAAAATCACTGGGCCTATATTTACATTTTAAATTGAAATAATAATTCTCTAAAAATCCTTTCTGAATAAGTGTAGCTTTATATATCTGTATTATACCTGCACATGCTAATTTTTAAAGTTTGACTCTCAAATGATGCTCAAAAAAATAAACAGATTTATCTAAATTATCAAACAATATTGGTTGGTAAATTCTCTTGGAATTAATATTCACAAATATTTAGGAACCTTAAAAATTACGTAAGTATACTCAGAGAATACTATTTACGATAACCCCCACATTTTCCTAGAGGAACTAGTCTCTAGTTCTTAAAAAGAAAAGAGCAAAACTCAAAGTTAAATGAGATATTCAATGATTTCCTATCCCATTTTTTTCTTAAAGCAATAAAGGATTCATTCTTTAAAAGAGAAAATAAAGGAAGAAGAAAAGATAATGAAAAGAAAGGAAAACACTGTGTCTTTCAATTTCAAAACAAACGAAATTGACATTTTCAATGAATTAAAGTAAAAACCAAATTTAACTCATTCAAGTTCTAGAATGTGATTATAAAATCTGCAATCTGAAGCAAACAATTATTTGATTAGACTAATAATTTCAAAGGCAATTTATGACTTTCCATTCTGCTGAGTTAGAGAACAATAAGGTTTTTTTTTTACTCTTCTGTAAATTCAATTTTCTTCATACTTAACAATTTCTGACTCTTCACTTTCTGACTATGATTAGTTAATATATAAAGTTAATTATGTTGAAACTACAGCAATCATTATTATTCTGACGTAGCATTACAGCCATTTCATTCCAACTGAGGCATAAATATCTGAGTATATCAGAATATTTGATTCTATTTAATTTACAAATAAACCAGAGAAACAGAATAATTAAGTACCAATACCAAGATAACTATATCACTTAAGATTAAAAAATGAGAATTTCTTAATTATATGAAAATAAACTAAATCACTTTTCTGTGAAGCAAGGTTTGCTTCCAATCATTTCTTCGGACACTTGTCTGACAGGAAAGTCATTAACAGCATCCTTTCCAGAAGAGACTCTGGAAACTTCAAGATGGAGAGCTGGATAGCCACAGCCAATCAAGTGGGGTAAGCTTAAGAGATGAATCCTATTGCCATCCTAAGAGATCGATACAGCCCATGACTGGATGCTTTCAGAAATGCAGCTTGGTCTTTGTACTACATAAAGATAGGGAGAGAGTAACTCGTGAGAGGATCAAAAGTGCTGTAGAATAAAATTCCAGGTAACTTTGATTTGATAAATTTTTAATTCACAAAAAATCCATTATGAGTCAAGCATCCCTGTTCTCCTGGGATACATCAATGAACTTAAAAAACAAAAATTCACTTCAGCATCACCACCTTTTAAAAAACTTAAGAGCAAGAAGTATCCTCTGATTTCATTGTCACTCATTCATTAACTCATTCAAATATTATTCATTTGATGCTTTCAACAGACACTGGCCATTCGCTATGTGGTAAGGCCTGATATTTATTTGAAGAATACTAAAAAGCACAACCTCTGCATTCAAAAAACATGTATATGTGCAATAGGGAGTTACCCAAATAAACATAACTATACTAAAAATAGGGAGGCATTATAATACATGAAAACATGAGCAGCTATGGAAGTACCATTAATTGTCTCTTCTTAAAGATGTTTCGATCTAAAATATAAGGGAATAATTAGTGTCCAGCACAACACATATGTGTATGTTTTTATATTTGTAAGCCTCAGCGGATCTAAGTATAACTTTAAAGGATAGTTTCTATCATTTCAATTAATTATATTTGCTTGCTTGAGAAAGGCGCTGTTGAGTTCTCACTGTACCTAAATGTGGTATATGTTAAACAGGCATGATGGGTGACAGAGTAGGGTGTGACTCACCCAACCCCCATTCTCCAGAGAAGCACTGTAATTCAGCATTGGACCTGGGGATGGCTCCCAGGTTTAATTTAATTAGTAGAGTTCTGATCTTTTTTTTTTTTTGTATTAACATGTAATCTTTTGTCCCTATGGACTGGCCTGTTCATTATGTTTTCTGCCTGAAGCTTAGAGCACATTGATTGCCAATTAGTTTATAAAAGTGCCAAGTCATCTCCTGTCAAATGATTGTTTTCACCCAGGCAGTTTAAAAATTATGCACATCAGCTCAAGTCACTGAAGCATTGATTAAAATTTGTAGACAATGAAGAAGACAGGATATGCGAAAGCAACCCTCAGGATGACAAGCAAGAGTGTGAGAACATGACTCCTAGGGCTATGGTTCTACAATGATCTTGATACAGCATCTAATTGACATATTCTGGTGCCATTACTACAGGACAGAATTTTCAAATTTTATTATTAATAAATAATTATCTATAAAGTCTAAGTAAATTGTTCATATAAGATTCTATCATGAAGAAACTAGCTCTACTGAGTACTTATCTGGGAGACTTGGAAGATTTTTTTTTGTGAGAATTCTGGGATTTTTCCATGTTAATATATTAAATGCCATGTAAATCAGAATTAGAATCACCTAAGAATAACAGAGACCTAAAATAATATTGGTTACATGAAGATGGAATTTGAAGTTTTAAGTAGACTCGGGGGAGGGTGAGGAGGGAGGTAATTTGAGCTCATAGTCCTCTTGAGCCAATATTCCTCTGTCTTTTTGCTGTACCATCTGAAGGAAGAACTCTTCATCTTTGTGGTTCACAGAGAAAGTCACAGTTCCAAGGATCAAATATCTTTTTACAGGGCATATTATATTTAAGTTCCCCAGGTACCTCCACAAACAGACATTTTACTGGCTGGATTTAGTCACCCGATCTCTCCTGGCTGCTGGATTTAGTCACCCGATCTCTCCTGGCTGCAGTGGAAGCAGAAAACTGTGCTTTTCACTTGGACAGTTATCTTCTCCTGAAATGTGACTCTTACTAGGGGACAACGGGAGTCTACATATTAGAAGTATACATACTAGTCTCCTAGTCCTCACCATTTCACTAATGAGTGATTTAAAAATACCTGGTAGTGCAAAAATAAATAAAGAAGATAAAAAATCAACCCTCCCAATATTAGAAGTTGGGTGGTGGGGGCAGAAAATAATACATTGTCAGTATGTAAATAAGGAGGAAAAAGAAGAAATACATACATTGTTGACAGGAGGGGAAAGCAGATAGAGAACAAAAATCAAAGTCAATTAGAAAAGAAAGCATGGAAGGGAAAAATTACCAAGACTCAGCATTCTAGAGATTATCTAAATAGATATCTAATGAAAGATCTAAGTAAGTTCAAATTAATATTTACAAAAACAGCATTTGTAGTCCACTAAATTTTAAATGAGAATAGTGCTAATAAGTACATTTTATGCCAATCAATCAAACAAAACTTTTTAAAGAAACAATAAAACCTATTCTATATAGAATTAGAACATCTGAACTGAAGAAACATTCCATTCAGTTATGTTAATAATTCTATAAAAAACAAATAATAGAAGACATTGACACAATTATATCTCCTGTAGAAATAACTAGTGCTCAACCTTGTAAGGAAAATAAGGACACCAAACAGACTTCACAGACAATTGAGCTGGGGAAGAAGAGGAGGAAAGGCAGCTAGAGAAATGCTTGTGCAAACTTTTCTTGGTGCAGGATATAAATGATTCACTTGTGAAGGAGACACTGTATAACTTCCACTACTTAAGCACATCCCCAATTAGATTGAGGGACATGAAAAGGTCACTGTTTAGTTGCAACAGGGATGCACCCTCTGCACTATTGTGAAATAAATTCTTTCCTCCCACCCCATTTCCCCTTTCTTCCCTCCCCTCACTTAGCTCCCCTCTTTTTCCTCCCTCCTTTCATTCTTTTTTTCTTTTTTGATGTAATATTGACTTCAATCATGTATATGATTTAGAGGGATAGGTTCACACCTTCTCATACATGTGTCGCCACAGCTACCACAGAAGCACCCATGGTCCTTTACTCTTGACCACTAGGTCCCCTTCTTCCTTTGTTCTCTCCCTCTCTTCCCCCCTCCAGTAACCTTAATTCTGCAATCATATTTCTAGAGTTTGTTTTTGTATATTTTCATCAGTTGTTTTGTTTCTCTATATTCCTCCTGAGTGAAATCATTAGGTAGTTTCCTTCATAAACATTCTTCAAATTCCACAAGTCTTAGTATAAAGTCATAACGTGTGAATTCGAAATTCAAACTAAAATTTAAACTAAACACTAGAAGTTAGGAATATCAAATAATCTATGAGTGTGTAAGATCACTTATTAGAGATACTTTGAAAGATAAGATCAACTATCAGTACTAAGGTCCATAATGAGGCATCATTTATAGGGACACTGAGTGTTGGGGACTGACCCACAAAATTAATCTTTAAAGTATGAAACATTTTAGTGATTCAGAAAGCTTAACAATAACAACAGGAAAATGGAAATGTACCTTAATGAGTTTAGAGAAGTTTATGAATAAGCATATTGACTAGCTTTTAACAGTATTCACTACAATGTAACATAGCAAAATTGGATATGTTGTTAATACAAAAACTTAGTAGTCAGTTTTCTATCCTTCTTTCAAAAGAGTCATAAAGTTGTCAAGAACAGTATTTCTTCTCTCATCATTTCAAATTGTTCTCTGAGATAATGGCACAGTAAAGAAATTACTGAAAATTTTAAAACAAAGAATATTTTGAATAATTACTTAATCCCAGCATTGAGAAATTTGGTAGTAATTCCTAGTAAAACTAGGGATAGTGAATCCTCTTATGTTTTTTATCAAAAAGATTTTTAATTTAATTCTTAATTTCTTCATATATTTGGGCTACTAGTTAGTCTTAGAGTTTAACTGAACCTTCACCAATAGTTTGTAAAATAGCATCGACATTTTTATTCCTATCAAAACGGGCATAACATTTACTTCACACATTCTGTCACATATTGCAACTTTGATTCTGAAAACCCAGTTTTACTATTCTATAGGGAATTAGCTTTAGTATTATTACAGTTTTAGAGCTCCAAGGCAAGCAAACTTCACCTCCAGAACCATGCCGACTGATGGTGGAATGGGAACCACCAGAAAAAGGGGAGGAGAAGTGAAGGAGCAGAACAAAGAAGGAAGGGAGTACAAGTGTCCACGGTAGGTGACTATGGATTCTTTGGTGATGAGCGCATTATGGCAATGTGACACATAATGCACATAGGCATGGCAAATGCCTAAAGAAGGGAGTCCTACACTTATATTACAGAAACAATGATGTAAATCAATATTGACTCAATAAAGAAATATTTCTTAAAATGGCGAGAGGCCACCAAACATGATGACTGTTGGCTTTTTCCATTTTGAGTTTTTATAACTTGTTATTCTAAGGTAGTTGTTTAACTTCTGTGATGGAAAGACACTTGAAAGCTGTTAAATAGAGCAAAGCTTTCAAAAATACCTTTAGACACAGTAGATAAAGGTATAATTAGAGAGTCCAGCATACGGCAATACAGAGGAATGGAGATCAACAGGAGATCTAGCTAACTGCTGCTGTGAAAGTATCTTGAGGATAAGCTGCAGCTCCAACAACACTAGTGTCACTTGGTTCATGCCTAATGAGCAAATCCTGGTTATTCAGGTGTGAAATCTGCAACAGAACTTGCCTCATTGCGTTGTTGTGAGTACATGAGAAAATACGTTCAAGGAACATTAGCATTACCAGGTACACAGTAAGTACTCAAGTGTATCTCAGTTATGATAACTGAGATTTTATTATGATCCAAACACTTCCAATGATAACACCAGGTGTAAATCCTTTCTCAAACTGTGAGAGACCATACTATGTGTCACAGAAGAGAAAACTGAGGTCCATAAAAAAAAATAAAGTATCCTAAAGAGCCAACGGTACTGAATGTGCTTGTTAGCATTCCAATCTTGACTTTCTGCCCCAAAGCCAGAATCCCTAAGTTCTTTATATGAAGCTATTAGCATTGTACACAGATCCTCCTCTGCAGAATAGGCACCTACTTGCACAGAGAAACACACTAGAAGTTTCTGACAGTGATGCCTCCGTTCCATTTAGAAAATAAAACTAAGGTGATGTTTTTCTCTGAGGGTTTATGATCAAAAAATTGAAAAACTTTATTAGTTTCAATATTTTATATTTTATACTCAGCCTGAAACCTGGATTACCTCATAAAGGAAAATAAAAATATAAATTGCTCAAAGTAACAAATCAAAGTAAACAAATCGTGTGACATAATTATCAATATTACCCAATGAATTTTCTACAAATACTCTGACTTTTAATCTAGGAAGGTTATAATTCCCCTTTTCAGCCCAATTTCAGATTTATTTCATAAAAAGGAAAACATACATTTGCACATTCAAGCATAGTAATTGTCATTTAGTATTTATGTAGCAGACATATGATACTAAATTTACTAGAAAATAAAATTTAAAGAAACTTCCCATGTTAGAAGCAGTTCCTTGCAACTTTTGCCCCTTTACTGTTGATGCAGAGACAGGAAGGATAAAGGAAAGCTACCCATTCAATAGAATTCAACTCCCAGGTCTCCAGCATTTAATTTATTTTGCATACACTAAGCAAAAAGCTTGCAAACTATAGTCTTTGAGTCAGATCTGTTCTGTGTTTGTAAATCAAACTTTATAGGTGCACAATTATACACATTTACTTATGTATCACCTATTGTTACATTTACACTAAGATGGCAGCATTGGAGAGTTATGACTGATGCTGTTCAGCTCATAAAGCCAAAACTTTTACTACAAGATCTTTATGTCTTTACAGCAAGAGTTAGCACATCAGTTTGTGGGGTGAGGGTGGGGTTCAAACACTGTATCTTCCAAAGAAATGTCTGGTCTTTGACTGATTCCTGGAAAATAACTTGTCCATCCTTGGAATGTCCTGCCTAATAAGAGTATCTCTGATTAACTCAGGTCATGCCAGATACTTTATGTAACCAATGTGATTTATGGTGCTCTCTTTGGATTATAAATGATGAGTCTGTCACTTCTGGAGCATATAGATCAACCCCAATAAAAACTCAATACCAAGGCGAGCTTGAGCTTTGTGGGTCAGCAGGACTTCATGTAGTCACACAGCACTGTGGGAATGCAACTCTATGGAGAGGACAGCTGGAAGTTTAAGCCTCGTTTCTTCTGGACACTGCCCAATGCTCCTTTCACCTTTGCAGATATTGATACATATTCTTTCACTGTAATCAACTGTATCCATGAGGGTGGTAATTCTTCTAGTTTTGATGGTGATTCTAGTGAATCACTAAACCTGAGAGTAACTTGTTAGGATTCCAGACCTTATTGGCTCTTTACCAAAAAAAGCATTTACCACTCCCTGCTTGGACTGCTTTTAAAATTTTAAATGTCAAAGAGGACCCAAATCATAGCACTTATGTTAATAAACTATAGAGTTTTTCAGGGTTTAGCCTTTCTTCTTAGCAGCAAATTTTCAATGTAAACTTAGTTTTTTTTAAAACAATTTTACATCCTGAAACAAGATAATTACATCCATAACTAGAACTAAGTGAGGCTTTTTCCTTTAATCCACACAAGTATTCGCTTCTGTTTCCAGCATATAAAATATATTTGGAAAAATCACAAGTGAAAAACTGTATTGTGTGTTCAAAATGCTGATAAATTTTCTCCAGTGACCAGCAGTGGTTGCTAAGATTTAAGTTTATGAAAAATTGTTAGAATGAAATGTATCTGTCCTTTGAGTGGCCTTTACTTTTCTTATTTTTTTGCTCATACAAAGGTCAAGACAGATTTAGGAAGCTAAGTCCACATATTGCATTTCTTTTCTTCAAATACTATAAAAACAAATTTTCAATGATACACTTATAAGAACAGATTCAGGCTTAAGGAGAGACTTTATTCAAAAGTATTACTCCACTAAAGGAAGGAAAACAATTGCAATAGGGAGAAAACTCTGACCTAAGATCTGTAGGCCTCTCAAAAGATAAGCAGAAAGAGATTTTCTTTGATAAGGAGGAGTAAATAATCCTGGAAAGAACTCATAGTGGTGCATCAACTGGATTTTTCCAGGGACACAACCAATAGGATATATCAAGACATATATTTGGGGAAGCTGAAGAGCTGGGAATTCAATTTTAGTGAGAAGAGCCAAGGTCTATCTATCCAGGATCTATCCTGGTCTATCTAGGTCTATCGTATCATCCTAGTCTGAGTCCCCAAACCCAAGAAACAGAAGCACCTATGTCCAAGGGCCAGAGGATGGATATCTCAGTTCAGAGAGTGGATATCAGTCTTCTTCTGCCTTTTTATCCTATTCAAGGCCTCCGTGGATTGGATGGTACCCACTGCATTGCTATAGCCATTCTCCTTTCCTCAATGGACTGATTCAAGTGCTAATCTCTTACAGAGACACCCTCACAGATAAACCTAGGAATAATGTTTCACCAGCAATTTTACCAACTGGGCATCTATTAACCCAGTTGTGTCGACACATACAATTAACCAGGAAATGTAGGAAATTGGGATGAGTAGAGTGACATGCTCTGAGCGTAGGAAAAGAACGTCCTGCCCTGGGACCAGTCCATTCTCAGGAGGAGCTGTGAAGGAGGGATTATGTACAAGTGCAGGCTGAGGGTGAATAAATAAGAAGCTTCTGTAATTCTCATGAAATCATAGGGACTAGGGTTTTTTTTCCACTGTAAACCACTTTATGTGCATAAAAATCATATGAACATGACATGTAACAAGCATCTGAAGAGGTGTAAAGCTATGCCCCTAAATAAAACTTAATATTGTCTGCCAATGTTACCTGAATTAAAAAATCAACAACAATACAGTTTAAAAAGGAAACAAGGAAAGGAGTAAAGGAGGGAAGGAAGGAGGGAAGATTTCTTAAACCTTCACTCTGTTCCAAGAGCTTAAAGTAAAATTCAACTGTCAGATTATACAATTAGGAGCGAAATTATTTAGGTAGTACAGTACTACATGATGCTGGACATAGCAAAATGAATATAATAGGACAATTAAATGCATTTTGGAGAAAGTCTAAATATGGCAACATAATATAAACATTAGGTTAGCCTAAAAAGTTGCCTTCCAAGATGTCTTAGTATTAAAGACATTTTAGGAGAGGGAAGTCATATTAAAATATGGAGAGGGGGGATTTTATGTTTATTTGATGTAACAAGAAAGTCTGAGCTGGCCTCTAGAAATCTGTGATAGTAGCACAACTGGCAGAAATGGCGCAACACAGAAGAAAGGTGGCTACTGCCTGAGTATCTTCCCCTCATCTCAGTTTATGGCCCCAGAATGAGACATTCCTACACTTTACCTCATCTTCCTATATTTTTTTATTATTTGCAAAGCAAGCAAGTAGACATTCAATAATGTTTGTAAATCTTCAGAACTTGGGGAAACTTGATCTATTATTTCTATTTCATTAAGAATGCAATTCAGATTAAAAATAAAAATAACTGAGCCTTTACCCTGAGCCAGGCATTAGTCTAGCTGGTGGTATAGAGAGGAAAGTCTTATAGCACTATAATTATCAAGTTTCTGGTGCTCATTTCTTTTTATAAAAGGAAATAAATTAACAAAAGGAGTATTTTGTTGCAGACATATGTTATTGTTAAAGCTGAATTGTACCCCCTTGTTCCAAAGACTGTGGTGTATAATCTCCCAGGACCCAAGAAAGTGACTGTAGTCTAAGATAATTCTTTAAGAGGTAATGAAGTTAAAATGAGGTCATTAGGATGGACTCTAACCCCAGGCAACTGATATCCTTAAAAGAAAGTTTAGACAAAGACAGACACACAAAGACAGTGATACCCACTGCATAAAAACACAGTGAGAAGATGGCCACCTCCAAACCAAAGAGATAGGCAGCCTAAAATGATCTCTTTTAGTCTCCAATTATGAGAAAATTAATATGTGATGTATAAACCACCAATCTGTGGTGCTTGGGTATAGCAGGGCATTGTGTGGAAATATAACCATGATGTGATGAAGCAAGACTGATGGGGAGGAGTTTTTGGAAAGGATCAGCACAGATTGGTTAGAGAAGTCAGAGGAGACCTGTATGAAGAGACAACACTCTGATCAGAACAAACCAGAAACTCAGGAGAGTCACATTTTGTGGAGAAAAGACCGAATTGCAAAAGTCTCAAAGAATACAAATGAGACCAGCATTGCTGAGGATGTGAGGCAACAGGAAAGATTGAGACACTTTTGGAAAGGTGCTTATATTTGATCCATAGAATAAAACACCCAGAGAAATGCCAAGACCTAGAGATCATGCTTTTACTCCCCTCTCACTTTTGGAACCCATACAAACATAACTCTGGTCTGCCAAATTTAGGAATGAAGCAGAAACAAGCTGAGAGCTGAGGGTCTGGACTTTACGCTCAAGATGTAAACAATAATAAAAACCACATAGAGAACTTGACAGGCTCCATCACCCAAATAGTATATTCTATTGTCCATGGCAAGTTGATTACCTTTGAAAAATATAGAAAATAGAATGCCATATGGAAGAAGCACAAAATAAAAATTGATTCGGGGAAGTACAGGAACAGAATCATATAAACACTAAATTAGGTAATTTGTGCTGAAAGGCATGTTTCCAAAATTGTGTTTCTGATCTCAAATAACATAAGGGAGTTAATGGATAAAAGAAGAAAAACAAAACCATGACATAAAAATGCCTTCCCGTCACCTCAACTCCCACATAGACAGTATTAGACATACTGTGAAAATCCAACTCAGCTGCATATCTAGGAAAACTTTCAGTTTCAAAATACATGTCTCAGAGCAGGAATATAACAAATTGATTATCATTGGGAATGATATTTATAGAGGAATTGTATATGAACTAGATTAAGGATGGAAAATTAATTATAAGGGTGGAAAATTAGTTATAGGTATTTTCATTACTTGACTCAGAAATTTGAGAAAAAGAACGCCATCATGCCTGCCTTTCTATTAACCTATAGAAGTTCAACCATTGTGATACCTTTTTAACTATTTAATTTAATTTTAACTACTTAATTGTGCTTTTCTCTTTTTTATTACTGCCCATGTGATATCTCCTGAATTAATCTATGGTCTCTGTCTACCTAAAGAGGGATGAAGGGAAGATTAACAGATTGTCACAGTAAGAATCATGCATGATAGTCATTTTCACGGTCAATGATCCAGCAAGAGACGATCCATTAGAAAATCTGAGGGATTCACATCTTATAGACGTCACTCAAACAAACTTAAAATCAGTCATATCAAAATAAACTGAATCATGAGAAAAAGACCAAGACTCCCTTAGTCTCCGTGTGCATGATGTAGAGAAGCTCAGAATTTCCCACATGCCTCTTGGTCCATGGAAGATGGCTGGGTTGAGAGTCTATGGGTCTGCTCTAGCTGGTCTCCTGTAGCAAAACAAAGGAACATCCCAAATAAGAAATTAAGAGACTATGCCTAGGGCAGGGAGTGGTCATGTTACCAAGAACCAAAGTCAGCTGGGAAAAACTGGAGAAATGCATTGACACAAGATAGTCATAAGTAAGAGGTAAAACCAAGACTATCTATATGCAGCAGAGACCAGTAAGAATTCAGAAGATGCTGCCCAAATCTACAAATCCTTCCTGACTTCGATCATGTAGAAGATATCCCTTCTCATATGATCAAGTGAAGAAGAGAGCAGAAGTCTAAGATTGAACATTCACTTAAGAGGTTCTTTAATTATTACATTAGATTCAAGTACCATTTTAGAGTCAGATATTTTAGTTGTAAACTTCATATATTCAGCAAAAATAGAGTTTAGTGGGGGAATAACTAGGGAATTAAAGAAATTTAAAGATGTGGTGTTCATTTTGCACTTCTCGATGTAAACGAATTGGAAAATCAATTTGGTCTCTCTCTCTCTCTAGGACAGTGCTAAATATGTTTGTCTCTGTAACTCTTTTATTCTAGGGAAACTTAGCTGATTCATCTTCAAAACTAATTTAGATTGATACATTATGTCAAGAAAATGTTACTTTAGACAATTATACCAGGTATTATATTTGGAAGAAAAGTAATATTTTTCAGATGTTATTTTCCTAATAGCCATGTTTTTTATTAAGTTTATTTCTCAATGACCAATCTTCATCCTTCATCTTAAAGTTCTTCAGAGTGTTTGTTGATCTTGGGGCAGGAAATGCATGGGCTACTCCCAAATTTACAAACTAATTTATCATATTATCTTTCACTCAAATTTGGCTTCTTCACAAAAGTATCATACAAACAAAACCTTTGATAATAAACATTGAAATAAACATGGACTGATTATGGGTTCAAGTTGCTCTAAACAATTCTCTTTTTCCATTATTCAAAATTCATAAAGCTGCTCTCTCCTCTCTTCCTCCCCCTCTTTCCCAGTCTCTCACCTCATTCCTTTCCCCTTTCACTGGTACATATATTCTCTCATTTTTCTAATTGGAACCTTTGTTTTTAATCTTGTAGACATAAGAATCTTCCCATGGGCAGACAGGACTCACTTTGACTTCCACTTTTATCTCTGATTTCAAAAGAGGTCCTTCCTGATGAGAAAAGGCAACACATATGCTTTTATGATAAGTCATGCATTCCTTTAATTCTGAAATTACTATGAAAAATAGACTTTGCTAATATATTTATAGTTCTTTTGAGCAAAGTGATTCTTATAAAGCAATCAACATTAATGTTCTTAGTGGTTCAGTAGCAGACCTTACAAAGGGTAAAACCTAAAACCAAGTATTTCTCAATTTTTCAAAGAAATAGTATCTTTTGAAGCTATAGTGAAAAAGCCTAGAGGAATAAGAAAACTCAAAATGAGAAGTGATAAATACAGAAGTTCCTGTGAAGTTTTGCTTAGTATAATCTCCATTTTAGAGATGGTACTATAATTCCATTTATAATTTCATTTATTAATTCACATACTTAAGATAATGTGTACTCTGATTCTTAACTAGTATGTTTATCTAAAATAATCCTCTATATTTATTTTTGTTTATTTCTTTCAAGGACACCTCCTTGAAATTTCCAAAAAGATAACATGAAACAAGAAGTCGACTTGGCTTAAAGCATTTCTGGTAATATAGTGGTCATGTCATAAAGTTAACTTACTCAGGGTATTTCAATATTCCTGTGGAAAGAGCACAATTGTTCTTTTCTTCTCAAGGGTATGCTTTTAAGGCTTACATTACTGCCCCTGCCTTTTAACATATTTTCATGTAGAAGACAGGGTCCAGAAGGAGCTGAAGTTGGAGTAGGCTAGTCCCAATTCCATGCCAGAATCAAAGCTAATGGCTATATTCTTTCAAGGAAGGTAAGTGAGGAACAAGACCTAAGCCAAAACCAATAGTTACTTTCACTAACACCACTCCCTCCATCAATCGGTCCCTCTTCATGCCCTGCTCTGAATCATGCATGCTTCTACCCTTCCCCACCAGCAGCTCTGCCTTTTTTTGTACATGGACTCTACTCCATGAACTCTCCACTACAGGATAACAAGTTATCTTAACTAATCACAAAACATGTCAGACTTGTTCATTTTACTTGTAAATAAAGATACTTAACTGAGCAGTTTTTAAGAATGGCTTTCATAAACCAATTAATATGCAATGTAATGATCATTCAATTTGAAGAAGTAGAAAAAACAACAGGTCCTCTTATATGTTGGTCCCCAGTTATATTTATTCTTCCCTGGCTTATCTCTTTATCTCTAGTACAGTCTGTTTTTGTTCAAAATGTAGTTACAAATTAATTATCAATTGGTTTATCATTTGATAACATTTTAAACAAATGGGAATATTTTACAGTTTTTGCAGAAAATTTCAGAACACTAGCAATTGAATGTAATATTGTGTTGCAATTCATATTACACATATTTTGAAGAATCAAATGGAATATTGCCCAAATTTCTTACAAGTTTTCTGAACACTACTTCTAGTCTCTTAACTCTCATGTTTGTTAGAATTTCATTCTCCATCTCTGACTCTTCATTTGGATAACACCATTATTGTATCCTAAATAACAGATTGTATTATTTATAATTTAGCCTTCTGGAAAAGATAATTACTTTACAAAAAATAAACAAATGTAAGAAAATAACTCAATTTACTTCTAAAATATGTATATTATTTAGCCTTATCATGAATTAGTTCCTTTTATCTGTCTGACATTGATTATATTAATTATTTCCCTTTAATAATGGCCTATTAACTTTCAGGCAAATACGGGCAATATATTAACTCAGGTTTTCCTAGGATGTTCCATAAAATGTAGTTCTAGTGCTAGCAGGAAGAAACACACAAACAGTATGCAGAAAGGGCATGGAGGAAGCAATGTCCAGGAAAAGGCTTAAGAACCACATTGATTAAGCCTTTCTTAGAAGCTGTTAACCTCAAGTAGTTCCATTAACAAACTCAGCAATGCATCTCAGCTACCTTCCCCCACCCACCCATCAGCATGTCCTTTTTCAAGTATGTTCAATACAGTAAACATTTTGAAAGAAATCTAAACTTATTTTCTTCACAGAAATAAAAAATGTCTTTGGAACACAGCAGATATGAATTGTTTTTCAATTAGTTTGTTTATATTTGACTTGGGTTGGGAAGAACAGAGCAATTTTCACTGATCTAATCTCATTAATCTCCAAGTTATCTGAGAAAGAAAAAAGCACATAGCAGACTATTTATTTTCTGTTCAGTGAATTCTTGTGTCATTCTCCTCGCAGTTTAATGAACAGTTTCTCCAAATTCTCAGAGCAGTTGGAGTGTTTATTTCAACAAATAATAAATTTGCAGAAGCACAAACCATTACAAAAATCTTTCCTGAGAAACTTGCCTTCTGACATAGTGTGGCCTCTTACTCCACTGTGCAAAGGCAGACTGGAATAAAGAATGACTATTCCTTGATGTTACATTCTTTTTTCACTCTCAGAAAAGACTGGAATATGGCAAACCATTTACACTTTTTTAATTAATGGAATTTTAAAACATGAATTTTATTCTCAGATAAAATGAGATAAAATTAAATTTAAGTGATTTACTTTTTACTGATATGTAAATATATAATGTAAAAGTAAGTAGTGGGTAGGTCTATGAACATTCAGAGTGTATACATTCTTGTTTATAATGCCCCGGTTTAAAAAAAGCTTTAATGAGCACCTCAGAAGATGAACTTATACCCTCATGTCTCCCCACCAAGCACAATCTCTGAACTCATCCCATTCTGACTTTTAACATCATACTTTGTTGTACTAGTGCATTATAAAGGCACTAATTACACATTTGTGTCTCATTTCTTTCACTCAACATTGTATCTATATAGTCTTTTGCATTATTTTGTTATTACAGATCATTCATTCTCATCTAAATAATAGTATTTTATTGTGTGAGCATACCATGCATGACTTGTTTATACTTTATACCATAAATGTGTCTTTGGGTAGCTTCACAGTTGGTGCAATCAGAAGTTGTACTTTGATGAACCTTTTTTTTGTGTATCCTTTGGTGAAAACATGTATGCATATCTAAGGGGTATTTGTTAAAGAGTGGAACTGCTAAGTCATAGCTATTGAAAGTATCTGTGTGTGTGTGTGTGTGTGTGTGTGTGTGTGTGTGTGTGTGTGTGTGTAGGTAGGTAGGTAGGTAGGTAGGTAGGTAGGTAAGTAGGTAGGTAGGTAGATTTTTCTCAAATTTAGTGACTAACACCAGTTTTACAAAATGGCTTTTCGAATTTCTCCTCTTGTATTTGAGAGTTGCAGCTGTTTCACATGCTGATCAACACACAGTATTTCTGTCTTCTACATTTTAGCCACTCTGATAGGTGTGTAGTGGAATGGAATTGTAATTTAACTGACATTTCCTTGACGATTGAGTTAGTACTCATTATCATATATTAATTTTGTTGTTTTAGCATTTTGCTGCTTTTTATTACTGAGTCACTCCCTTTATTTTTAACTTAATTTTAATTAGTTTATGACAGTCTATAAAATTTATGACTCCAAGTATTTTGTAGATAAATGTATTAAAAATATCTTCTCCCATTCTGGGGTTTGCATTTTCAATTCTTTAGTATTATTTTTCAATGAACAGAAGTTCTTTCATTTTACATTCAACTTACTAATTTTCACATCCATTATGGATATGTTTTATGACCACATTAATTAATTTTGTCTACAAAAGATCTTGAAAATATTCTCTTGTGTGTTTTACAAAAATCAGCAGAGGTTTGCCTTTTTCAATTACATTGCAATTGATATGATATGTAATTGATTCTTCTGTACAGCAAGATGTAGGAATAAAAAATATTTATGTTTATGTAGTATCTCCAACATTCTTTATTGAAAATATGTCCTTATTCCTGCGATGGTCCCAAAGCATTTTTTCTAGAAAACTAATCAGATATCTTCTAATATATTTTTAAAAGTTTGTCTAGAATTATATGTCTAAATCTAAATTTGGAATTCTATCATTCAGACACTTAATAAGTAATGAATTTATTAAGTGCTAGATTTTAGAAATGGAAATAGGATTTTTAAAGCGGAAAGAGTGGTAAGAAGTAATTGTTTCCTTTCTAACTACTTAATGTTCTATTTTTTGTTTAAAATATGCCATTGATCTAATAAAATTCACGATTACCAATATTCTTCCATCTATTTTATGCTTAAGTAAAGGCTATCCTGAAAATAGCCTGAGAGAAGAGTAGTCTGTTTCACAGGGGTAGGTACTAGAGGCAATTATGTCTATGATACATCTTTTTTGCTCGCTTCTTTCGCATATTCTATTCCCTACTTTCTCTTATTTCTCAATCTTATTTCTCAATCTATTGCTATTCCCTCTTTTTCAAAATGATCTTTAGTAACTTTTGCTATATCTGAGCTATCACAAATTTAAGTAATATTGATTATTAGATGTACTGGGTTCTAAGGTAATTTTCTGTTAAAACATTATTTCTGAGATGTAAATTCACACTGTCTCCCAAATAAATAATTTCTATGTTAATATTTTCTTGAGTGACATTGATTGATAGCTTTGTATATGCATTAAAAGTGTATGGTACCATACCACACTCCCCACCAAAGCATCTACAGTCGGAAAAATCCTACTACATTTTAATAAAAACTTTAATTTTCCTCTCCTGAAATATGCACATATACAAAATTAGATATATGGTATCAGTGACTCCTAGGTCACTAAAGTCACAGGTCAAAAACTTTTCCATAAAAGAAATTCTTAAGGTAATTATTATTCTGTATTATAAGGATGATTTCCATGATCATTTTTGATGTTAAGCAGCATGAAGAATAATTTTATGGCTACTATTAGGATTGGATAATTCCAAAGGGGAAAAAACATATTAATCTGGATATAATAGCTAAATATTTTTAATTATGTATGAATTTAGGATTTTTCATTGGGTATTAAGCTTACTTAAACAACTTTTTAAAGGAAATGTCATTAGGAATAAACTTTCCTTCAACTATGTAATGAGACACTTAGTGGTTGAACTCCATGCTATTACAAAGCCCTTAACTAAAAAATAAACAAACAGATGAAAAATTCCTATAAGCATCTTTCTTCAAGGAAAGGGAACAGAATTGTTTTTACATAGTTGCAAAAGAAAAAGGCAGTTTATCCTTGCTTTCAGGAATCAAAATGTAATCAATTTGTTACAAAATACACCAATTTGTTGTGACATTTAGAAATTCCACATAGAGAACTGCGCAGAACCGTATTCAAGCACAGAAACAGAGTCTCCCACATCTGAACAACAGACCAGAACACGAAGCCAGCATGTATCACGGTGTCCAGCTGTTTTACAACGAACTATAACGTCAATCCTCATCCTCAAACAGCCGCTCACTCAAAAACCTGCTGTTTTTATTTTTTCTTACTGCTCCACAGATGTTAGAGCTGTCAACCCCAAGTTTTATCTAGTCGAGCATTTTTGCCTCATCAAAAGAAAATGAAGCTTCGGGAAATAACAACCTGCTTAGATATGACACAAAAGATTCTGTGGATTGATCTCCTTGGACTGGTGTTTTCTTCAGCATGTTCAAGTTGCTTTTGTTTGTCAAAACCAAAAAATAAAATAAAGATGCATTTTTTGGTCTAAAAATCTTACAAGTTGTAACTCTTAAAACAATTTTGTCTCATGAAACTTTTTGATAATTCTTACACTCCTTTAGAAAAGGCAATCTCCATTTCCTTAGTGATCTTGTCAACACATATTAGAATCTTGGGTCTACTGGACAGATGGATGTTTAGCTGAATTTTGCTTTCAGAGGGCATAAAACTGAAGATGGAAATTTGCAGTGATAAAAAAGAACTTGTAATACATAGAGAAAATACTACCAATGACAGCAATGTTACATTTTACTCAGGTAGGTTTTTCAAGCATCATCATTTTATTGATTCTCTCATTCATCTTCAACTTCACTATCTCTTTCTTGTATTTCAAACATACCTGGACAAATCCAAGTTATATTAACTACAACTCTGATTACTTTGAACCTATCCTGGCAAGCTGAATATGACTAGAACAAGACCACAAACCATTTTACTTTAAATTAATGGCCATGAACTTTGAGTAAGGCTCTCAAAACTGACTTGTTATCCCACTATTTTACTCAGCCAATCCATGCTGTCTGTCTCTGAGCAGGTTATATAGTACATTCTCCAATACCTTCCAACTTCCAAAACCTCCTATCAGATGTGTTTACCACTTCAATAAGAAAACAAACAAGAGGAAAAGAACTAAATTCTACCATTTCTAAAACTGTTACCAACAAGTGTTTTCATGTGCTTGGTCCTTCGGTCATATCGGTTTAAAGATAGTTTCTCAGCTTCAGCATTGGGTCATTGAATAGGCAACATCGCTTGCCTATTCAAGGACTTCACTTTTGCAGTTGGTCCCTTTCTTCTGCACCATCACATTGTTCCTCTTATTAGGGTTATTTCTAAGACTATATAAACATAAACATGTTGCAATATTATTTTCATCAATGAAATAAGCATTCTTGACTATCTTCTAACAGTTCCTTCTCCCTTGCTTCAAAATTGCTTGTTACACATTCTCTTCATTTTCCATTTTACTAAATTTATAAAAAACACCAATTTGTAAGAAAACACCAATCATATCCATGTTGCCACACCCATAATATTCACCTGCCCCCTTTTCCACCATCTCTCTCTGCTTTTAGAATATTTAGTCATTTTCCCTCTTTAAAATAATTTCTTCAAATGACTTTCTAGACATCATACTCCCCTTCCAGCTCTATTTTTATTTTATGACCTTAATTTTCCCTTGTAATCCCATTAATCCATAACTTTTTAAAAATACAATCACCATATTTATAAATGATTTTTATCTCTGATCTCCAGATTTTAGCTGATTACTGTGTCTTTATAACGACGAGGTTAATTTGGTATTCACTATATGGCATACAATAATTTCAAATTTAATACCCAAAATTGAATTAACTCCCCTCAAGTCTTCTCCACTCCAAATTTTATTTCATTATGGCATCAATATTATTGCAGTGCCCAGGTCAAAAACCGTGGAATCATCTTTGACTTCTCTCTTATTTTCCAGTATATAGCCCAATACCAAATCCTGTCATCATTCTGCTGAAAATCAATTCAGAATCTAACCATCTTCAACTTCTCTACCAATACTACCCACTTAAAGACCTTAATAATCTCATATGAATTATTGCAACATATTCTTATACTCTTTTATGTATCTATCACATAGAAGCCAGAAATAATCATTATGATTAAATGATCCATCTAAATAATTATTTTAAATTAATTAAGATCCTCTTGTTACTAGGCACAAAAATCTTCCAGGAGTTTCCCTTCACACTTAAAATCCAAACTCTAACCCTGCCTTATAAAACTATACATGATATAGTGTCTGGATACCTCTCTGGACTATTTTGTGCAAACACTCTGCCTTGTTCCTTATAGTCAAATAATGGCTATCCCAAGAACCTGATGAGCACATTTCCACAGGGTTTTTGCACTTACTCTCCCTTTTCCTGGAATTGTCTTACCCAAATATACTCACAGTTAGCTTCTTCACTTCCTTTAGATCTCTGTTCATATGGCACCCCCACCAAAGAAGTGGCCCCTTCTAACACTAATTAAAATCACAATTATTTTATCCTTTATACTCTTTATTTTGTTTTGCTTTCTTCATGCCACTTACTTAATTTTTTGTATGTTATTTTACCCATCTTTAAAATGCAAGCTTCATATGAAGGCATCATGCTAGTTTTGCTTGTTGTTATGCTTCCACCATCTAGAACTGTTCGATATATAGTGAATGTTCAATCAGCATTTGTTCAATACATGCCTTTTCCTAAATTCTAATATGTGATGAATGTGCTACTTATTATTTTGGACCAACATTTAAATATATCACCCTAGACATTCTAGTAATAATCTTGACATTTTTGCAAATGAAACAAATATTTAGGAAATGTTAACGTAAAAGCGAAAGGGAGTTAACTGACTACATGCATGAACTATGTAATTCATTGCAATTATAGAAAGGACATATTGAAAGAGCAAGTGACTTGTGACTTCAAAATGTTGTCACTCTGAAGTCATTTTCTATAAATCAAAATAACACCCTTCCCTGAATCCAGTTGTACAATAATAACCTGCTTCCAAAATAGTACTAACACTACTAAAACTTGTATAATAACTATTTCTCTAAAAAAGCTAACTCCATTTCTGCTAAGTGCTCATTATTTAAATAAAGTAGCTGAAACTCTTTCCCTAGATGAACAGCCAGGGAGTTCCCTGATCTGCAGCAAACCATAGGCAGCATGTAAACATCCATTTGGTACATTGCAGGTACCAACAGGATAACATTTCCAGGTGGGAGGCTAACTCCCCTTGGAAATTATCATAATATTCTCAGTTACTACCTTGTAATAATAAGCTGCTAATGGCTTATGACTGTTTCTGAGCAATTTCAGTCCATTGACATAGTAATAAAACTTATCTAAATGCAAATTGAACATTCCCCTCCCAATGTTAGAATATGCTCCTCTAGTCTTCCAGTAACCAGAAATCAAAATTAAAAGAAGTTAATATCAAATATTAATTGATTTTACACTGCTCATTGGCAATCCTTCTAAAATTACTGCTGCCTAGGGATGTAAAGTTATAGTCTCACGAACACTTAACCACTAACCCAAAAACCACATCTAGCAATAAACATATTTGGGGTTAATTAGAACCCTCAGAAACCAATTTTTATTTGTCAGTGTCTTTCCTGTACCATTTTATGATAGTATTACTTCAAAATTAAATTAACTTTATTTGAAAATAACTTTTGCTTATCTGTTTTTAGTTTCCAGTTTTAAGAAGTGTAACTTCTATAAGTGGAAAAACTCAGTTTGACTGAGTACTGTGAAAGAAATTGGGGAAAAGAAATGCAACCTGCGAGTGAGGATAAAAACATTTATTATTCATGAAAGAAAAGGAATTTGAAAACTGTGTGATGGAAGAATCTTAAAGAGACAGGAGCAAGTCAAATGGATACTACTTGGAAAGAGAGTCACAAACTGTCAGATATGAAATGGTGGAAATGAGCAAAATGTTCCCTTAATGCTGGGCTATGTGGTGTGGATGTGCTTACCCCTCTCCCGTGTGCAGTCTCAATGCTTATATAAAGGGGCACCTGTGCCCAAATGTTTACTGCAGAACTATTTAAATTCCAAGGACATGAAAACAACCCAAATGTCTGTCCCAAAAGTAGTGCATATGCACGATGGAATATTACTCATTATTTTAAAATGACAAATTTGACGATTTTATGATAACATAGATGTACTTAGAAGAAATCAGATTAGCAGAAATAAGTCATCTAGAAAAAGACAGAAACCAAATGGCTTCAACAAGCAAACTGAAATACACAACTTGGGGGCAGGGGGAGAAGAAGGTGGGAACGGTCAGAGAGGGAAGGCAGTGGGCAAACCCCGGAGGTTACAAAGATGTGAAATTTATATATAAATAAATTATTTAATATAAAAAAGAAGATAACAAGCACTAATAGCTATGGCTGGGTTGGTTGATTCTTTAGGGAAAATGGAGATAAAATGATGCTGTAGGGGTGGATATATGATCAACAGGAAAGTCATCTATGAATGCAGAGATTGAGAGAATGTATTGATGTTGGAATTGGGAACTATATTTTTTATTCACATCTACTTCTAAATTCAGAAAATCAGTTTCTTCTTTTACCAGGAGGCTATGTTATTCCTCAACAAAATAAACAATTTTACTATCACATAAATAATCTCATTTCTAAAGCTTAACAATGGAGTTTATTTCTTTGGGAATCATACCCAGATGGCAATTTTATAATTTATGAAAAAACCGACTTAAGATGGATTTGTTTGAATATAATCTTTAATAAAGATGATAATGATGTATAGGTAAGGTGAATTCTGAACAATTCTTTCCACTGAGACAACAAAACAATTCTGTGACAGATGACCCTAGAAAGATGGAAGGACATGTGCTTCTCTTTCATACCATTTCTTTTAGTCAAGATTTTCCCCTTCTTCTAGTCATTCCACACAGCTCCCCCTGGTAATGTGCTCAGCAAGGCATGGACTCTCTTACCTAAGAATTGAAGTTGTTTTATTACAGACACAATAACTTGAAGTTAAATGTACAAGTCATGTGACCCAACAGGCTCCCATTCTCCCACTGTGTTTCCAAAACTAAATGTCCCCAACTTACCTTTACTCAAATCAGGAAGCTACAATATTCAGTTAATCACCCAAACTCAACTTAATATAGTCAGGCTTTTCACAGGCAGCAAATTTCATCTAGTGACTGACAGTATTATCAATAGAAAGCATAAACAGAAGCACAATCACCTTTCAAGACATACTTTCTGAAAATAAGTTTAGCCAAACACAGGTGCAGCTACTGAGAACTAAACAAGGTAGACAGAATTAAGGTGAGTCCAAAGGACAAACTCCTTCTTGCCTGTCTATATTAAGAAATGTTATCCTTCACACAACCTGCATATAACAGAGATTGGAAAAATATTTGCTTTGGGAGCAGGGGAAAAGAATGAAGGGCCAATGCGAAGGAACTGCAATAGTGATTTAGACAACATATTCAACAGAGAAAAGGTTCAGGGAGATGAAGTACAAAGAAGTACAGAACCCAAATAGAAAGGTAAAGAAAACAAAGCCAAAAGGGAGGTTTAAGAATTGGCATATCTAGTCACATGATCCTTTTTCTGCTGTTCTGTGTAAGTTCTATATATTTTTTAACTTTCATTCTTAAGTAATTGGCATAATGTTTTTCTTTTAAAATGTTCCCTGACTCATAGTGATATATCTCTCTCTCCTATTTTCCTTTCTCTAAAAATTATTCTGAATGATAAATGAAGAAAGTCTAAGTACTTTGTCAACAGAGATTACTCTTGTCAGCAATTTAAAATAGAATTTCTTAGCTTATAATACATAGAAATGGAACCATCAGCTTTACCTCTTGTAATCAATCTGCTTTCACCTGTTATATGGAAAAATATTCCTATTACGTATATGAAATTTATTATGGGCAGCTGCCATGCTGTAAGGGAACCAGAATTCATAGACACTACAGGAAGGATATGAACAGTAAGAATAATAAATGTTATCGATAAATAATTTATTTCTTCTACAATACTAAAGGAAATTCTTCAGGTTTTTCCATAGGCTACTTTAAGGTCAACTTTTGTTCTCAAATCTACAAGATATTTATTTACTTCATTCATACCAATATATACATGTATATTTTTAAAGACTATAGCGATATTTCCTCAGGAATGTTTATAGATTTTTTTAGTGATAAATTAGTATAAATCTCAAAGAAACTTATGGATCCTGCTCAATATTCAAAAGCATTAGATTAACAGATTTTTTAAAATTTCAGGTCTTTTCTGAATATTTCATGTGCTCAAGCTTAGTGAATTTCAAACTCAACAGACTCCACAGAGATTTACATTATTTGATTGGGGAACTATTGCACTGAGCATCCATTCTATGATATCAGTGTTGTGAAGAACATACATTGATAAATACTGTTCTATTTATTCATGAAACAGATAAATCTTTAGCAGGCAAACAATAAGCTCAACCACTTTTTATTTCTAGGATGTTAAGTGTTAGAGATAAAGAAGTTAGAGTAGCTTTATTCTTTCAGGTACCACACAAAAATGAGAGCTTTTTGGTCTATGCATAAGGAAATGAAATTATGTTCTATAAGCTCATGGGAACCTTGATGATAAAATCAATGAAAATTCAGACTTACTTCTTGCCCAACAGCTTCTATGATTCATTATGTAAGTCATTTCATCAACATCTTTATAAAAAGGGCAAGTTAAGAGGAACAGGATAAAAATTCAGGTTGTAAGATTGTGTTTTGGGTGATAAACAATAGTCTACTGATGGTTGTGAAATAACTCAGTCATAAATAAGAGTTGGGTGTTAAAAAAATAATACCTTTGAGAAATAAAAAATTAGTTTGCAACCAAAGTGTACCTACGTTGTTTACAACATTTGTCTTCACAGTTAGAGAAAACCATTCAAAGATTCCTTTCCTTTGATAATCTTGCAAAAGACAGGTTATTACATCCTGTCTAGATAACCATAAAGCATCTTTGTGTATCAAGCTTGCACTGAAGTCATTTGCTAACATGTGAGAATGAAGTACTTCATGTGCATCTCAGGATTTTTGTAAGTAAAATGGAAAAAGTATCAGTTACCCTCACTCATATCATATGAGGTATGGTATGTGAGGATCAGATGAGGTAATATGCACAAAGCAGTTAGGGCCTTTATTGGCACAGAGTAAACAGCCAATATGCCTTAGACATTTGTCACTGTTCTATGCTAAGCACTACACAAGATACTGTGAATGTATACATCAAGAACATTAGTCAACGTCTCTGCCCTCAGAAAGCTAACAGGTCACCAGGAAAGACACATAAATAAACCAAAAAAAAAAAAGGGTATATATATATATATATATATATATATGTTAAGTAAATAAGAA
Organism: Uropsilus gracilis; assembly: GCA_004024945.1. Taxonomy (NCBI): domain Eukaryota; kingdom Metazoa; phylum Chordata; class Mammalia; order Eulipotyphla; family Talpidae; genus Uropsilus; species Uropsilus gracilis. The sequence continues at coordinate 71,314 of PVHY01001152.1, forward strand.
AAAGTGTTCTGTCATTAAGACTACAGAAAGGGAACCACTTTATGTACATCAGGCAAAAAGAACACCTCAGAATAAAACAGTTCAACTGATATTTAAAGAAGAAATAGTGCTCAACATGGATGGAACTGGAGGGGATTATGCTAAGCAAAATAAATAACAAGGAGAAAGACAATGCTGAACAGTTTCATTCATCTGTGGAATATAGAGAAACAAAGGATCAGCTAAAACCAATGATATGCCCTAGAAATCTGACTGTAGATTTGAGGCTATCAAAAATAAAAGTGAAAAGTGGTATGGTGTGGTAACGTAAGGCAGAACCCTGGACTTTTAAATCACATACAGCATTGTAAATCAACATTGCCTCAATTTAAAAAAGAAATTCTACAAAATAAATCAATAAAAAATAAAAGAAAAAAGAAATATGTCAGCCATGTGAAGAATGTGGAAAAACACTTCCAGGTAAAAGAATAGGATAAGGAAATGCTTGAACTAAGGGGAAAAAATTAAAAAGCAAAAATTAAAGACAAATTCAAGTTAGCTCTAGAGGAATTCACGAAGAAACACTTTTAACAAGTTATGTCAGGGATGCAACATCAGGGGTCTAGCAGCAAAGGAGCTGTTCTCACCCCTGGTCCAGATGATGAGAGAGGGCAGTGGTTCAAAGAAGCACTGGAAGGAGTGAAACAAGTAGATCAGACTGCCTGGTTAAGCAAAGGACAGAGCCAGTCAGTGGTGACCACACACAGAGGAAGCCAGGAAGAAGTAACAACCTTTTCTTCGCCTCTCCTACGAAGATGACAGGAACCTGAAGGCAAAGGAACCCTTGATGTTCCATATTAAGGCCTGTTTCATAGGGAAAAGAGGAAGTTAAGAGAGGAGAAAAGACAGCTGGGGTAAATAAAAGATACTTAGCACTAAATTAGAATAACTGAAGATAAAAATCCAGTCTGAATACACTATAATGGGAAATGACTAAGGAGAGGCATACTAGAAATGGAGGGTGGCTAAAGAGGCATGGCAGTCACTCAGGAGCATAAAAGGAATTTAGGTTTTATTCTAAGAACATTTAAAAGGGGGTAGCATGATTTATTATGTTTTTAAGTTCTTCCTGCTATGAGAAGGTTTAAATTCTTCCTGCTAATAAGAAAAGTGTACATGGAACTAGAGTGACCCACAGGGAAGCTGTGGTGACACTCTAGACACATACTTAATCCTGATATCAGGCTGAAACACAACTTGGTCTCAGAAGGCCACCTGCAATACGGTTGGAACTTTTGGTGAAACCATGCTAGGGCCTCAAAACAACCGCAATTACTGCCTTTACTCTGATTCTCTAAACCTCAACTTTTCTACCTGTTTCTCCTCCAACTATATCTCCTCTTTCTGACTCTGTCACATTCCTTTCTTTATCTGCCCTCCTCCCCCCATTTTTGGTTAAAGGCAGTGGCAAGAAAATGAAAGCATTTCAAAATAGGACAGTTGAGTAGAGAATATCAATTGAAGAACATGTTTAGAAGATGAGATGTATGAATGAAAAACTAATGGGTAACCACAATGAGATACCTACCACCTGACACCAGTAAGAATGACCCACATCCAAAAAATGGGCAACAAGTGCTGGCGTGGATACGGAGAGAAAGGAACACTCTTACACTGCTGGTGGGAATGTAAACTGGTCCAGCCACTATGGAAAGCAGTGTGGAGGACCCTCAAACTAATGGAAATGGAACTACCATTTGACCCAGCCATTGCTCTTCTGGGAATCTTCCCACAAGAGACCTCAATACTTACACAAAGGGACACCTGTACTCGAATGTTTATTGCAGCACTATTTGTAAATTCAAGGACATGAAAACAACCCAAATATCCCAAGACAGATGAATAAATGAAAAAGATATGGTCTATATACACAACGGAATATTACTCATCAATTGAAAATGACAAAATTAGTGAATTTATGACAACATGGATGCACCTAGAAGAAATCATATTAGCAGAAACAAGTCAGAAGGAAAAAGACAGAAATCAAATGGTTCACTGATATATGGGTAATAGGAAAAACAAGCAAAAGGCCAGGAGGAAAACTCCAAACAAGCTAACAACTAAACTAAAGAACATAACTTGGGTGGGGGGGATGGGAGGAAGTGGTCAGAGAGGGAAGGTGGTGGGTGATCCCCAGGGAATACAAAGATGTGAAATATATATATATATATATATATATTTAAAAAACAATTATGCAGTAAATAAGAAACATAGTGTTTTCCATGAATAAATTAATCCATATTTGGATATTTATCATGCTTGGGGCCATGGTGTGTCACTAAATATAGGAAATATTTATTGTTGGAATATGGTGGAAGTCATGAGCACAGAAGTGTGTACCTTGGGCCATGGAGGTAGATTATGTCTCCCGGGAAAACTAGAGTTGAAATATCAAGGGGTCAAGAATAGTATGTTTAAAATAGCAACATTAACAGAATTATTATTTTCTGGCTCACTTGCTAGCCACTGGCAATATGGACCTCCACTGCTAGTAGCAAATGGAGCAGTGTAGCCTCAGAACAAGAGGCCATTCTGTTTTTAGAACTTCTCAGGAACTGTAATTGGAACAGTATGCAGGAGAGAAAATACAGTAGCTGGTGCATCACATCAACCATCAACAAAAATATGGAGAAATAGTGACAGTATGTAGGAGAATGCAGTTGGGAGCTTATTGCTAAGAATGGTTGATGCTCTGAGGAAAAAAAAATAAACTAAGAGTGAGCAGTCACTGATTTTTTTTAATGTATATATGAGGCCAAGTTTTAGTTGGTCTCGATTTTTTTTTAATTTTATATATATATATGTAACATCATTGTCTATCCCAAGGTTCTCCCACCACCTTGTCACCTGTGAACCATCAACTTAATCTCTTGTGCCCTCTCCCTCCCCCTCCTTTGCTCTATGCTTCAGTTCTGCTGATAGTATGATAGCTATATTTTTCCTTATCCTTTTGTTTGTTTGCTTTCGCTATATCCCACATATAGGTGACATCATCCAGTATTTCTCTTTTTCTTTCTGGTTTCTTTCTGCTAACATGATTCCTTCTAGGTCCAGCCATTTTATCATACACGCATCAAATGTATCTTTTTAGATTGCAGATGATTAATATTAAATGTGAAAGCAAGATGACTTCTTGGGTCCTAAAGTGTCACTAATCTCTCATAGAGAACAGAGAAAATGCAGACTTGATAGTTGGAGGACTCTTACTCCCAAGGATAAATCCTCAACCAAAATGAGTCTGTTCTGCCAGGATAAACGTTTGGCTAATGGGAAAATGAGATCAAGCAACTCTCTCTGGAGCCAAACAGGAAAGCTCCTGTTGAGCATCCAAGTTGCCAAACAGTTCAACTCTTCGAGAAAAGCAGATACTACTGGACAGACTCAATGGTATCAGGGCTTTAGGGATAGGAAAAGATGGAACTTAGGAAAAGCTCCAATGGGAGGATTATAATATAAAGTGCTAGGTCATGCTATCTGTAACTCATGAATGCACCTTTTGAAAAACCCACCACTGGCATGCTACTAAGACAGAGTGCTCGCCCGCAGGGAGCTAAGGGATCTTACTGCCATGATTGTTCATGATGAGTTTGGTGTCTTTAGACCCATCACATCATATGAAAAAGAGGGCCAACAACAAGTTACCTTTAAATGCATCTAGCATAAGCAGAACCAGAGTTCACAAAATAATTCCATGGCATGTAATCTGCATCTCCATGCCATTGTTACAGCACCAGAGACTGTCCCTCAGGTCACACATATGCGCATGGGAGGATACCTCATAACCAGATGAACAAGGAAGAAAAATCCAAGCTTGGTTCATGGTTGATATGAACAGCAGCTGTCTTACCTCAGTCAGGAGAGGCTCATAAAACAAGGGGACATTTTCCCAGCATGCCATACTTCAGGACAGTCTACTTGGTTATCTATGTCCTATCCAACAGAAGTGAACTGAGACAAAAATTTTAAATGGGCTTCCCCACTCATAAATCAGAAACAATTTTCTGTTTAGCTGAATCAAATCATGTTTTGATTCTAGCTAAATAAGCATGATTCCTCCATTATTTCTATAATAAGAAATATGTAATAGGCCATGTCTTTCTTTTGATTTCTTAAAAAAAAAAAAAAACTTGGAGGAAAATTTGAGACCCAACGCTTGACATCTTGGCTAACTCACATCATTAATATTATTGTTTTTCTATAATTTGGATTTTTGTTTTCTTCTAACAGGTATTTCCCAATTATAACTCCCCATTAACAGTTTTTTTTAGTATAATTTCTTGTCCTTCTAAGGGGTGCTTTGCTGAAAATAAAGGTGAGGGCTGCTGTAGAGTAATTGACATATCGGTACCAGTATGCATTTTTGCAAAGCAAATATAAACATGGGACGGATCCTAAGGCAAAGTGGTTATTGGGAAAACATCCCATGGGTGTTGTCTAAGTCAGAGTAGCTCCTACTCTCTGCGCTTCATCTTCCTGTTCTTTTTCGTCCCCACCCTGGAGTCTCTTATCTTTTTGTCACAGAATTATTTACCCAGCTTGGGTCAGCAAAGATGTTAGTTAATAATGCCTTAAGGAGCTGTCCTTCCAAGGATCATTTATATTTTAGTAGAAATATATTAAAGACAAACAAACTCAAAATCCAAAGGAATAATTTCCAGATGATTAAATGTGACAGAAGAAGAGAGAGATTTGGTCACCTAATCTCATTTTACATCATCTTCTCTATTTGCAGCATGAGAATTATGTTACCCATGAAGATGTAAGATTTGTTATGTTCAGCTCAGAGATCTTGACATGTTATTTATTAAGGTTCAGAAGACAAAGAAGGGGTACATTTTTGTATCTATAATGTCATTTTTTCCACTAAATTATAGTCTCAAAGAGTATTTTGAGGAAAAGAACATAGCTCTATAAGTTAAAAGAAACACAACTATTTCCACTTTTGTAAATTTCCTGTTTACCTTTACATAAAACAAAATATACTGTATAAATATATTCCAAGACCAGAATATTTGTAATCTGCTGCTTTAATTTACTTTTAGAATATAATTTCCTTGTTTCTACATGCTTTTAATAGCTATTGATTTTAATTGCTGAACTTTTTCAATTAAGTTTATATAACATAATTGACTAGGTTATTAAAATTAATGTTCCTTTTTGCAAAAATTAATGTTTTATGCTACGGTGTATAATGTTTCAATGAGCATTTGGCCCATGCAGCTTTATACTATTTTTGGATTACTTCTGTGGAGTAAAACACCAGTAGTAGAGTGTTTAAGACAAGCATATGAACATTTCCAAGTCTCTTGATTACTATCATTATCTTTTATTATATATGCTCTCCAAAAATTCTTATAGCAATTATAATAAGTTAAATCATTTTAATAGGGCATCAGGTCTCCTCCAACAAATGAAATAACCTTCTCATAACATAGAACTTTGCCACAAACCAAACAAGTATTAGTGTCGCATTTCTTTACCAACATGATGTATAAAACTGTGTGCAGTTATATATATATATGTACATATATGTATACATATATATATGCAGTTATATATATAAGCACATATATGTATACATATATATACATAGATTCTTTATATATATATATAAAGAAATTTAGATTCAGATCAGAGGTGAGAGTTGAGCACCCTAAAGTGACCTGGGCTTTAGATGGGGGCCTCATCACACCCCTGTGGTTGCTTAGGCCCAAGTCAGGAGTGGGGGCAGAGTGAATCCTGCACCACTGAAGTTTTAGGGTATAGGGGTCTTGGACTAAAAGAACAGGCTTCTGCCTCCATATGGGTTGGGTGTGAGAACTGGGCAATCTCTGTATAGGGTGAAAGTGGGGGTTTCCCCTACTACCATCTCCTCAATCAGATGCCCACAAGGCATCAGAAAATCAGGAAGCCCAGCTGCAGACATCCAGGAGGTGAGAGAAACAAAGCAAAGGCCTAGATGAGTCAGTGTCTGGGGAAGACCCAAACAGATCATGGTTGGAATCACAAGAGACAAGACTGAGAAATGGATTATTGAGTTATCACAGAGCTCTGCCTACAACATCTCCTGAGGTTGGGGAACAAAACCCCTGGCCCAGAGATGTGTGAAAGGTGAGTAAAGCTCCCTCCTTTTTCAACTCAGGAAGGAAAACCTGAGAGATGTGACTGTCATGGCAGAACTGAAAACCAAGAAAGGAGCTGAGAAGAGCTGGACCTACTGAAGTCTCGTCTCACTTGGAATCTTCTTCACTGACAGTGAGTGGGTGTTGGGTTCCCATGCCAGAACTATAAGACTCCAAAGCAACATCAAGTTACAGTCATCAAAATGTATTGTACAATCAAGGCCGGGCATGGTGACACATGCCTATAAGCGGCAGTCTAGGAAGCCATGGCCGGAACCGGGAATCGCAGTTCGAGTCCCACTCAGGGCAATGTAGCAAGACCTAGTTCCCAAAAAATAGCTGGGCAGGGTGGTCCTCACCTGTAATCCTATATACCTGGGAAGCTGAGGCTAGGGGATCGCTCGTGCCTGTGGTACCCCGAGCAATGTGAGCCTGCGGTTCCACAAGCAAAAATAGCGAGACCTAATCTCAAAAAAAAAAAAAAAAAAAAGTATGTATTGGACAATCAGTATGAATGAGCATAGCTCACACTGGTCTGAGTGTGAGCTATATATATAAAATAACCAAGAGGTTGCTCCATAGGAAGCTCCAAAATCAAAGAGTCTACCCCATAAACTTACCCTACAAGAGGTTCCTGACATGCTCAGCCTCGCCTTCTGTGTCAGAGTTGCTCCTGAAAATTTGAGCAGTTGGTCTGTTGTGATTCAGGAGTGCAGGTCCTCACCCAGGAAAAGGACATTGTTGCAAATTAAAAAAGAGAGAGAGAGACCAGTGGGCCCACTATAGATCTACAACTTGCAGCAAGAGAGGAGTTGGACTGATCAGAGAGGGAAAAGACAGATAGGGAGGAGCAGAATGGTGGTATATGGTTGCATTATTGATGAGAGGAACATACCTAAGGGAAACAATAACTATACAAAGACAGATGATGGTGCAAGAAAATAATAAAATAAAATTCTTTTAAATTAGAAAAAGAGCATTATAGGGCTCATTTTACCAAGAGGATATAGATCTTATTAAATCCCAAGGATAATGGGGACTTCATTTGATGATGTTTCCACAATTTTTTTCCCTGAACTCCATCCTTAGAAATTTCCATCCATTTTTATTTAGAGGAGAATTTAAATTTTACTTTAAGTAACCTCACCTCCAGATTAGGTAAGATAGTCTATTAAATATTGTCATTCAAACCTACAGTTTCTCAAATCTAATAAAACTGTAATAAAAGTATAATTACTTTCTGCATTAACAAATTAACAGCTATCTTTTGATTTCCCACTATCTACAACTGTACCAGTGCTTTATATAAAAAGCATTCAGTATTTATTAAATGAATAGCCAATGAATGGACAGTAGAATGATCAAATTAATAAATTAATTAGCAAGACTAAATCGCAGTGCAAAAATATTGTTGTCATTCTAAAAATCCATAAGGAAACTTCCAAGCTGATGAATCTTTTGTGCACATTTCCTTTTATTGAGTCACAGTGAAATGACAGTAACAATGTAGTACAGGTAATAAAATCTGACATCTCTGAAGACAGAAAATATTCCACTGGAGAAGGAAACATTTCTATTGTACAGAATGCAAACAAGAGTGTAATAGCAGATTAATAGGAAAAGACTAATGAAGAGATGGGAGTTGTTTAGTGAAGACCTAAAGAAGTTTTAAACTTGTAGTCAGCAGTAATGGAAAATAGGAATGGGATGTTGGAAAGGATACTCCAGCAACCTACTTATAAAATACTTGGATCTGCTCCAAGTTAAGACACTGACCATTCTTTATAAAAGTAAAGGTTTCCAGTGGCCAATCTCTCCAAGAGACCCAGGGCATTGCATTAGTGCGATAGTGGGGAGAAAACCAGTTTCATCTAGGAATAAAATATGTTCGGGTATGATCCACCAAAATACAGAATGCTTGTACAAGTAAATGTTGTAGCTCAGGGACAGCCTGGATGTCTCCTAATATAGCAAGAAAAGGTTAGCCTTCCAAATGAGAACACTATACACCTATGAGTATGTATGGAATGGAAGCTTTGAGGTGACCGACATATGAACAATCACAATTCTCTTTCTAGACCTTTATCCATAAACATGAGTGGTCAGACAAGGATCAACAGATCATTTAATAAAAATACTAGCATAAAAAAACATTCAGGGCCAGAACTCATAGTCAAATGATCCTCACTGATTTATAAAAAAAAAAAAAAAAAAAAAAAAAAAAAAAAAAAAAAAAAAAAAAAAAAAAAAAAAAAAAAAAAAAAAAAAAAAAAAAAAAAAAAAAAAAAAAAAAAAAAAAAAAAAAAAAAAAAAAAAAAAAAGAGGAAGAAAATGTCTAACTTTATGTAAAGAGATATTAGAGTATAAGAGAAAATTCTTTTTCTGTCTAGAATTTATAGGATCAGAAAGAACCTGGGCACATGATGAAGAAAAAAAAAATCAAAACAAGGAAACACTAGGTAAACTTTTAAAAAATTATGTTTTTTCTTGAGTCTATAGTTAAATTTGCAAGGTAATCAAGTACCCAGAGCACTAAAATCCTAGGGGAGAAAGGCCTCTCCTCAGGGAGATGGAATGTGAATTCAGGCTCATTTGTGGGAGAGCATGAGAGGAATAAATTCAAGCACTATACAAACTTTTTATGAGATGATAATAATTCAGGTAAATTAATTTGAAATTGCTATATTAGTAGGGGTTCTGAAAAGAAACAGAATTAATGAGAGAGCAAGAATGAACAAGTGAGAGCATTAATGAGTGAATAAGAGAGACAGACACCCACACTCTAAAGAATTGACTCATAATTGTGGGTTCTGAAAAGAGCATATTCTGCACAACAGGTGAGCAGGCTAGGACCCAGGAGAAAGTCAATGTTGCCATTCAAGTCCAAAGGCAATCAGCTGACAGAATTCCTTCTCAACCAGAAGAGTTCAGACTTCTACAAATGATGGGATGAGTCCAACCCATATTGTAGAGGGCAATTTGGCTTGACACTAAATTCACCAATTTAAACATTAATCTAATGCAAAAATATCCAGACAGAAAAATCTAGAATAAAGTCTGGCAATAGATAAAGGCACTGTGGCCTAGCCAAGTTGATACATAAAGTTAGCCATACTAATTGCTAAGGCCTAAGTGTGGGAATGTGGGCACAAACAGGACACCAGCAAGCTGAATGCATAAGCTTTGTTCCTGATCACATCTCCTTTCCAATGACCACTAACAGAGGCTCGTGGGCTGTTTCTGAAGTGGGAGACTTCAGAGACCCTTTCCTGGTGGTGTTGGTCTGTACGAAGTGAAGAGAATTGCCTGGTAAGCAAAACCTGAAGCTACCACTGGACACCAGTCTCTGGCTCAAAATCTTAAACACCTGAAACATGAAAGAAAATCCTGCCATCCAGGACTCTGGTTAGCACTCACTGCAGCTTGAGGACCATAGAAGAAAATTATCAAACAGGAAATATTCCTAGGGAAGAGTTCTATACCAATGAGCATCTCCCATTTATGGCAGAAAATATTTTGTTCCAAAACCTACAAAACATAGAACTCAGAGACTAGCTGTCATGGGAACAAGGAATGTGACCACAGCAGAAGCTCTGTTTCCGTTCAGGAACACAGGGCTTTTTTGAGACAGAGGCTGGATAAGGATAAAAAGAGAGCATCCTTGTTCACATGCCAAAGGTAAAAAACTCTAAAAGCTTGCAACAAATTCTCTACCGCCATGTAGAGATTTGGTCAGACTTTTTCCATTAGCTTCTATGAGCAGTATCTGTAATTTTGCATGCTTCTCCTTGATTGTACATGCCTGAGCCCAGTGTGTGTGTGTGTGTGTGTGTGTGTGTGTGTGTGTGTGTGTGTGTGTGTTCACCTGGGTCTAGCTGGGAGGAGCTGAAAGGGCTATGTCACTCTGGGAGTAGAACGCCAGGAGAGAACATGAAGAGAGCACAAAGAATTAGAACTTGAGAAACGCAAGCGGCTGTTTCTTTGCTGCTTGTTTCCCCCTGTTTATTAACTTATGACGACAATTCCAAGGGCTCTTTAGCTGTTAGAACTGATGATGAATCTACCCAGATTAGGATGGTTACAAAACACACTGGAGAGATGAAAGTATGGAAAGAGACTGGCATTGTAGGAGAGAGTGATAGCAGGAAGTACAAGGGAATAGTGAGGAAAATCCTCAACAAACCAGCCCCAGCCTATATTTAAGGATTTACTAGAACAATTTTAAGCTAGTGGTATACTAAGGGTAACCATAGCAACAAAAAACTTTCAAACTGAGCTCCATTCCTAACAAGATGCACTCAACACCTTATATTAAGGGCATAGCAGAAGATCTGCCCATTTCTAGGGATAAGTATCACCTCACTCAGTATTTCTGGTACTACACATCATGTTCTTAATATAATTAAAATTATGAGACATATGGACAAGAACACAACTCACCATCAAAAGACAAAGACGTTAGTGGAAGCAGGCTCACAAATTATTTGATGCTAAGCTATATAATAGAATAAGGTAAAAGGTAAGGAAAGAAAATTTAAGATATAATTTTAATAATTGAAAAAGTTAAGTGTCTTCAGATGTTAAGGGATCTTTAAATGCATAACATAATGAACTTGGATTCATACTAATGGAATTCAAAACTTCAAGGGTAAGTTAAAATTTTATCAAAGATAAAAATAAGATATATGTCAAATTTCCCATCAACATTACTGGAAATTAGAAAATGGAGCAATGTTTTTAAAAATTTGAAAAGAAAATTTTGAATCTAGACTTCTATATGCAAAATATTAGTGGACTTTATTTTGAAAGTAAAAAAAAGACATTTGCAGCTGTCTGAGGTACTAAAAATGAAAAAATTTTCAAAACATGCAAACTACCAGAAAGGAAACAGGAAGTGCTAGAAACAATGACATTAACACAGGGGAGAATGGGCAACAAGTTGAAAAATGACTCCTTTTCAGCAGACTTACAGAGTAATGCATCTTAAACAAAATGAATCATAAATATAAAGATTAAATATTACTTTAATGTTAATCCATATTTAAATAAGTTCACTACGTGACCCGTATACCTGTCAAAATTTGAACATTATGTTGAGAGTTTTAATTGCTAGTTTTCTATATCACAAATCAACTAGTAAACTAAAAAGTTGATATCTCAAGAAATCAAGGTGATATCTCAAGAAATCAAGGTTCAAGAATAATATTTGGAATTATGGAGGGGGAGTATGATTAACAACTTGAACTAAAAATTTAAATGTCTAATAGTAACTACCCCCAAGAAATAAGATTATAAAATTAAGTAGAGGTAAATTTTTACTTCTCATATATATGTTTGGTACAATTGGACTTTATTTTTTCACTATGCAAATATATTTTCATAGTTAATATAAGAATGGGAAAATATAATGATTTCAAAATATTCATAGTTCAACATATTAGGTTCATAGTTCAACAACTGTTTCAAATCTCCACTGACTATTTGAATTTGTAACATTAAATTTGGTGTTACACAAAAATTACGTTTACCAAAAAAAATTAGAATGAATAAGAAAAGATTTACAAACTTTAATTACAGTTCTATGTTTGTGGAAATGAAAACAATTATTGAAAAAGAAATTCATTGACTGTATTGTAAGGAAGCTCTAAACATTGTTTGTAAGGAAGTTCTAAATAATAAGCCATTAGTTTCATACATTCAAAGTCTGAAACGCATAAGTCTTGAATTGATGTTTAAAGCAGAATAGTTCTAAAATGAGATTAATCCCACTTCTCTACATGAAACCCTAAATGGAATTTAGCATTTCCTTTGTCTGCTACTAAAATAAACTCATTCCATTTATAATTTCCAAGAGTTAAAAATACATACAACCAGCGCATGCTTGTCAGTAAAGGAATGTTAATAACAATTCATAAATCTTAATGGTTTACTACAAAGGTTTCTTTCTCATGGATGTCCTATGTTGGCAGCTATGGGTTTTTGCTTTAGACATTCTTTTGTTCAAAGATCTAGGTTGAAGGTGGATCACCTGGTGCATATAATTCTCATAGTAGGGGAAAAGCAACAAGAGAATTGATGGAAACGGATACAATGGTTGAAGGCTTCTGCCTGAATGTAGTATATTTAATTTCTAATCATATTTCACTGGTCAAACTCTGAAGTTCATAAGGTAGAAATCTCTTTCATTAGTAGACATAACAAGTAAGCTAGAAAAGGATGGAAATTATAATCCTCCTTATAAATAAGTAACTTTAGGGGGAATACTAAAACAGTTGTGCATGATTTCTTTCTTTTAATTCACACTCTGTCACACTTACCTTGTGAGATATTCTGAGGTTGTACACCAGATGATCAAGTATTCCACAGAGGAACAGGAAAGCTAGAGGAGTCAAATTCCTGCCAAAAATATGGCCGAGTAAATTGAATAATGAAACACTTTTAATCTTCTGTAACTGCACAAAAATTCTGCAATTTTGTTACACCAAAACCACTTGAAATTATCTTCTAAATATGAGTCATAGATTTAGAAATATTATTTCTGAATGGAATTTTTGAAAGAACAATAAAAACTGAAGAATATATGAGCTGCTACAATTATTCACAGGATTAAGTTGGGAGCCAAATTTGACATTAAAGGAGTTGTGAATATTGATTTCTCAGTTGAGTAGAAAAGGCTATTTAATTCCAATCAGATCTATGCAAAATAAACTCAGAAAATAATTTTATATAAAACATTAGAATTCGTTGGACATTATGGCTTTTCTCCATTTGTATGCGTAGCATAGGCAAGTCAGACTGCAGACTGTGAAACTTCATCAATATCATTGTATCACACTTACAAGTCACAGTTCACCTGTATTTTTTATCCAAATAGCTATCACCTTCAATCAATGAAAAATCTGGTGTTAAAATTCTGGCTCTACTGAATAACAAGTGATACAAAGAGCAACTCTAGCTGGAGAATAACAATAGACACCTATTTTAGTGGTTACTGATTTCTATTAAAAAACCAAAGCAAACATGGAGTTCTTGCTCTACAATAACAAAAATATACAAAGAATATTTCAATTACTCTAAGCAAAAAAAAAAAAAAAAGCTCTAGAGATAAGATTGCAGATTGCATATATTCCCCTCTATGTTTGTCCTTTTGAATTCAAATGCAAAGAATTGTAGGTGGGGAAATGCTCTTTTCTTCTTGAAATATAAGGCAAAAACCTCAGTTGATAGGTTTCCAAAGTAAAACCATATAAGACAGATCTCATTAGACTTTTCATCATCATCATTATTAAAATTTCTTAAAATGACCTGAGAAAATTCATGGAGTAGTAGGAGGGTAAATTTAAATATTTGAAGAACTAGAAGGACAAACAAATATCACTGTAATTCTACTAATTCATTTTCATTTTATAAAAATTCACTTAACATTCAGAGAACATTTCCAAATGTTTCTCAAGTTGTATTGTTTTTATGGTTGTTTTTAAAGTTTGTCAAAATAAGAAAATATTAAAACTCCAATAAACTACTCTGGCATTCATTTTAAACAGTCCACTGAAAACTTTTTGGGAGCATGTGCTATGCAAGGCGATGTGTAAATGCTTATAGGAAACAAATATAAGAGGGGACTTAAATTTGTAACCTGTTGTAAATGTGGTATTAAGAGAAGTTCTTAAAGGCTAGAATTATGTGACTGATCCTTTTGTGACTGATTGAATAACAAGGAAAGCCCTGTGCCTGAGACAATCAGCCACCTCTTTGCTCTTTCAGTCATGTTGGAAGATGTGGTACAGTAGAAACCAGATACTTTGTCTTTGTCCCAGTTCCCAATACAAAAATCCCCTTGCAATTTCCTGAGTGACATAGGCATTTTTCGTTCTACTGAGGAAATTCTTGGTGGGATAGTTTCAGGATTATCTGAAAGACCAGGACAAGATGAGAGGTTGAGACTTGCAGTTTCACCAGGCCTTCTTTATGGAGATGAAAAGAACTGGTGGTTAAATTAATCTCCAATGACCAAATAGCTAATCAATCATGTGTTTTGTTTTGTTTTTAATGAAAACAACGAAACAACCACTAAGTGACAGGGCTTGAAGAGCTTCTAGGTTGGTGAACACATAGAAGTTTTTGGGGAGTGGTGCAACTCCTAACTACATATCTCATTCTAATCATCTATTTTATTTAGGGATCCTGCATTGTATCCTGCACAATAAACCAGCAATAGTAAATTAAGTGTTTCCCTGAGACTTTGTTGTTATAGTACATTATCAAACCTGAGATGGGGTAGGAGGACTTAAGATTTTTAGCCAGCTGATAAGAAGTACAGGTGACAGCCCTAAATGTGGGACTGGCATCTGAAGCAGAAGAAGTTTATGGAATTGAACACTTACTGTTAGACCTGCATTTACTCCAGTGAGTTGGTATAAGAATCAAATTGAATTGAATTGTAGGATACTCACTGAACACATATAGAGTTGGAGTAAGAGTCAAAAACAGAACACGTATTTGGTGTCAGAAATTTTAAAGGGAAATAAAATAGAAATAGTATATTAAAAATTACTAGAGCAGATAATTCAACTGAATCTTTAATCTCTAGAAAAGGAAAGTACTCGAAAGATAGGATTCCAAAGCAATTAGATAAATATTAGGACACAAAATGATGTTATTTATTAACTTGCTTTGTCAAGAGATTTTAATATTTAATAGTGTTTTTAATTCATGAAGGGATTAGCAGTAGGAGAAGATACTATTCAAATGCTATCCAAGACTGTTAAAAGTGGGATAAATTAAAACTGCAACAAATATAATGGATAATGGCTATGATTTAGTCAAAGAAGGTATTAACTATCTACAGCTTTATTTACTTCTTATACCAACTTACTTGTACTAATTTTACCCTTTATACCAACTTTTCTGATATGTGTGTATAATCAGTCATTAAACACTACATGAGCTTGTGTTTTATATTGCAATCATAATAAGTTATAACCCAAGGCAGTACTATTCATTGCCAAGCACAGTCAGATTTTCTAGAACTAGTCGAGCGAAGCTAACTTTAATATAACTGCAAATGTCACAAGGACATATGAGCAATAAGAACAAAATTATTGTTTGGAGAAGAAACATCTGCCTAATAGCTATTTTATAATTTTTATTTGAATTCAATGATGGTAAAATAACATTTTAATTATATCTAGAATCATTGCATCGAAAGATAAAGACAAAAAGACTTGTAAAGTGTCCTTTTACAATTAAGAGGGAAACTACATATGGCTTGGAGACTGTTCTGATATTTTCTGATACATGGAGTCATTACATATTTATATAATTAACATGTAAGACACCACAATAGATTAAATAGATTAAAATAGATTAGCTAGATTAAAATCCCAAGTGTATACTCTCCTTAACTAAGCTTTCATCTCTACTAGCAAAATTCTGAGCCATAGATAACTAAAAGATTATATAGTAATTTTCTAAGGAGTTTATAAACTAAAAAAGAAAAAGAGAAATTGAGAGAAGAGACCTAATATCTATGTTCATTCTTTAAAATAATTTACTGAGGTCTATTTTTGCTTTGTTAATAATTAAAGAGTAGGAACTTTTGCATGCTCAAATTTAAAATTGTTTTAGAAATACTAGACGAATATGCTCATAATAGGACTTTGAAAAATATTTTTCGCTCTGTACTTATTTTTATCGAATCGAAATCTTATCCATGGTATCTAATACCAAGGTAAATTGAATCTTTATATAGAGAGAATATTCCTAGGAATTGAGATAAGTAGAGTGTTCAACTCTTTTGGGCTCATTTAAAAAGTCTTCACTGACTGGGACGGTGGCACATGCCTGTAAGCGAGCAGCAGCCTAAGAAGCCACCGCGGGAACCAGGAATCGCGGTTCCCAGGGAAACATAGTGAGACCTAGTTCCAAAAAATTAGCTAGGCGTGGTGGCATGTGCCTGTAATCCTAGCTACCTGGGAAGCTGAGACTGGGGATTGCTTGAGTCTGCGGTTCCACGGGCAAAAATAGTGAGACCTAGTTTCAAAATAAATAAATAAATAATAATTTTTTAAAAGTCTTCATTATCTGAAACTAATAAACATAGTGATAAAGAGAAAAATAGTTTATTTGATCAGGTCAGTGTATGATTACAAATTTGCCGTTGTAAAGTATGTTCATATATAACCTTCATTCAGAGATAATACAGATGATTTTATATACACCTCTACTCTCTCCCCTAGCCCTTTTGCTTTTCATTCTCTACATCCTGATTTCAAATGGTCATCTGCACTTACCTGCTACTATTTTTAAATATTATATTTCCAAAATTTCTCTACAAAATATTCCCATTACAAAGGACAGGGGTGGAATAAAGAAATAAAAAGATGAGTAGGTGGCTAACCACTCATAGTTATGTAACATTATTTGAAAATATCATCACATTCATCTTATCTCAAACACTGAAAGTAAAAAAGAAAAAATTATTCTAACATAAAAAAGTGAAAACCAATAATGAAATGTGTTTAATTTATACATAAATACAAAATTCAACCAATATCTAGATAATTAAGAATGAAGACTTACATAATGAAACTCAAAACTCTATATGGAAACAGATGGTTCTAGAATATTATATGAAGAAAAGAAAATTATACATTTAGTAAGAATTAATGAGTAACTAGTAATATTAAGTCAGCAGAAAGGACACTAATTTTGACTACAGAAAGGAGGTAGTTTGTGGTTTGTTGCTTCATCCAAGAATAAAAGAAAATACATTCACTAATTGAGAGCACAATATTACAAAATGCTTCATTGAGAAACCTGTGTGCATTTCACAGTTCATACACTAAAGAGAAGACATGAAATGTTATCTGCTAACTCAGTTCTTAGATAACTTGGACAGATCACTTGGTCAGAAATCTCTTACTTTCTACAGACTCAGAACAAGAGAAATGATCAAATCTCGTTTTTATTTCAGAAAAAACTGAGACTATACAGTCATACCCCATAGAGCTACAATAATTGCAACAGAGAGGTGGGGGAAAGTGAGGAATCATGAAAAAAGTAACTCAGTAGTTCAGTTCTCACTATTCACTGTCAGGAAGGTGGTGCTGATTAAGTGTTCAGAAAGCCATCAGAGCCTGTTGGGCCAGAGGGCACTGATTTTCAATTCACAGAAATACCATGTGAACATTTCATTTGAAAAGTGCGCGACCCATTCCTGAAGAAATACTTTACATATTTATTTGCCTTGAAATCAACTCAGCCTTTTTTTCCCCATCAAAAGGTCATGATTTCAAGACATCTTTCTCAAGAAAATATATTATCCTTTTACTCTGCCAATAAAGAACCTGACAATCTACGCACTTTCAGTTGGAGTATAGTGGAATTGGAAATGGGAGTTAAGTATAAAATATGTAATTAACCCTAGGTTCAATCTATACACCACGAAAAAGACAATGCTCTAAAAAAGATCTATCCAAACCACAGATATTAAAAGTGACTAAATGTAGATACCAATGATGTCTCTGGTGTTAAATTCTGAGCATCGTCAATAATAATTAAAACTGATAGAAAGTACAGTGAAGGGAGTCAGTAAACTAATGTATAGATGATAAACAGGGAACACTAACTTGGGTATTAGTAGTGATAATAATTCTTTGATATTCAATATTCAAAATAGAAAACAAAGAATAATTACCAAATAAAACCACTAAAAGCTAGAAATTTGACACTTCGACCAATGGAATTGTACATTAACTTTTATTCAGACTCTTGTAGCTGAAAATTCACTACCCTGTACCTCAATCTCACCTCTGTAAAATGGGTCTAGTACAAATTGAGTGACGTTTCATTGAGGATCAAGAGCCAATACATGCAAGAAGTTACTTGGGAACCATGTAAATTATTCAAGCAGTAACACATATCATTACCACTAGGGAAAAAACTGCTGTTGAATATGACCCCTATTATATTCTGGGTTTAGTCTATTATTTTTTAATACATTTTCACTCATCTCCTAACACTCCTAATTTTTTTTACTAATTCCTACTTTATAGGAAATAAGCAACAATTCAATAGTGTACAGATAGTAAATAGAATTCATCAGTCTATTTAGTTTTTTTAATAGTCCCAATGTCAGACAGTTTTATTTTACTCTAGAAATCCTTAATCTGCAGTATGCAGACATTCTTTCCCCAAAGCAGCTGATCTATGAGCTGAAATCCTAAACATATTTGCATATGGTTGACAGGTTCATCTTCCATCAACTCAATACAGGTTCAGGTTAAAAATTATTGAATTGACTTATGAATTCTGTCTTGCAAAAAATCATTCCTTTAAGTGTGCCTCTGAGAACTTTATAATCTAAAAGTTTGGTATCTCTTCAACATAATTAGCCTATTTACTAATTTAAAGGCAGCAATCACATTCTTCCCAAGTGACAAATCTTTTATAAAGAATTCAAGTTGTTCCTACCATCCAATTTGATGTATTTTCTGATTAACTGTAATGTTTCTCTCCTCTGGACATCATAGAAAAATAGCTCAAGGCATAGTCCTAACCATAGCATTACCATTTAGTGTATCTTACATAACGGATTCATGTACTTTAATTGTAAACAGTACAAACTATAAATTAAAATGTAACATTGTTCTATCAGTGTTTATAATAATATATAATGGCACAAATTTCAAAGGTAAGATGTGTATATATCCTGATATCATTACTACTCTATTTGATCTAATGACTAATAATCTCATGCTAGAAAAAGCAACCAAACAACTACATATATTAGTTTCCCACCTGCTTTGTGTTTACATATTTAAGTAAATACAGTCACATAAAAAAAGAAATGAGGACTGCCATGCTTATTCAAATTAAACACCCTACAGTCCTCAATAGTTAAAGAAAGAGTAAAAATAAAACTTCTTCCCAATTTGAAAGAAACTTTCAATGAATCTTCACAGCAGTTTTTAAATTGTTTGTGGTTAAACAGCATATTGTGTTACGAGATAAAATGCAGCAGCATACATGGGGGAAGGGGGTATAAAAACTGACACAACTGAAAGAAAAAAGGATATGGAGAATAGAAAGAGTTGAGACAGCCAAGCAGACTGCCAGTTGTAATGTTTTAGCGCAGCATTTGTATATCGTATTGCTCTTTGGGGTATTAGTTGAGGGCCTTTATTGCTTTTAACATTACTTAGGGCACTAAAAAGTTGGTATGCCATTAAAAAATTTAGGAACTCTTAAATAAAAATATGTTTAAATTAACAGTGAATGGTGACTATCCATTAATTCCTCAGCACATATATTTATTACTCATTTGGCTGAGAAATGGAGGAGCCCTAAGTTAAGTGAATTTTGATGAGAAAAAAACCAAAGAACACAAAGAATTATTTGATGACGGACCAAGCTGATAATTTTGCCCAGTAACTCAACACCCTCAGTTTTTGTAAGAGCTATAATACTACTAATGATAATTTTACTAATAATCATTATATCTTTACTGAGACCGTCCAATAAACAGACACTGCTATTCCTATCTGAAATTCGTTACCCCATTCACTCCTTATAACCACCATCAGGCAGCTCTGGGCTTACCAAACCAGAATCTAAGGACCAGATTTGACCTGCCACTGGCTTTAATACATACAGTTTTGCTAGAACACAGTTACTGTTCATTCATGCTTTCCAAACTACAATGACAGAGTTGGATAGCTGTAACAGATCATACATTTCACATAACATCCTTAAAAAAATAGATGTTATTCTTTATCTTCAGATCAGGAGACTAAGATGTACAATCTCCTTTGATAGATGATGTTCTATAATTACCCTCAATAACATTAAGAATCTCATGAATTAAATTATAGTGGTATAATCACTATTTAATGAGAAAGAAAACATATAACTTTTTCCTCCTATAGAACACATCCTGCAGCAGTGATGTCACAATATGTGAATTTTAGATGCTTAAAGTAAACTAATCTAGGGAACCTATATTTTGCAATATAGTATTTGAAAGTGATGAATAAGTCAACAATCATACCACCCTGAACACACCCAATCTCACCTGCAAGTGATGAATAAGAAAATTTAAAAAGATGAAGTATTGGTCTTAAATATATATAGAAAACAAGAAAGATAAGACAGCATTTTAAAAGTTTGAGAAATGAGATAATTATTAATAACAAATTTCAGCAAGTTGCTAACTTTTATAAATTTATAAATTATTATAAAGTATGAGATTCAAGGAAGACTTTATATTTCAAAGAAAAGATGAAAACAAAGCAAGCAAATCTTAAAAAGAACACAGATCAAAAAGTACATAAAATAATAAATAAATTTTAAGTTGTGAAAGCAGACATTAATTAAAAACCAGATTCATTGGTAGTTCCTGAATTAAAGAAAACATAATGTTAAATCATATTATGCAACATAATTTTGGAAACACTATTATGAAATTAGCCCATTTAATTTGAATCTGTCTAGTCAGTAATATCTAAAATTTGATAAGTATTAGTGTACATAAAATCATATAAGTAATCCAAAATACCATAAAATATTAGCTCATTATTTTAACTTGATAACTCCAAGTTAAATATGCATAATAGGCTAATAGAAATGTTTAAATGATAAACTTAGAGTCACTAAGTGAACTTTAATCAAATAATTTTATTAATGAAAGAGAGGGCTTCTGCAAGAAATACTAAATTATTATTATGCAAAGAAAAAATTTTCAAATGAAGATATAAAAGTCCCTTTTTTCCTATTGTATTCTTTATGAGGATAGACATTCAAAAATATTGTTAATTCTGATGGGAAAAATTCAAAGTATAAAGGTGTTCAATAACTTAGTATATTTAAAAAATATCCTTAACTACAAAACATCAATCAGAAATTTATATAAAATTCCAGAAATAAAAAGCAAAGTTATTTTATTTATTATTATGAGATATATTAGGGTACAATCAGGAGATAATATTCAATCTGAATCTGATAGACTCCTAATATGAAAAATGGAAAGTGGAATATTGCTTCTGTTTATGTGACTGAATAGAACCAAAGAGGGGACTTCCACATAGAGATCAATTGAAGCCTGCAAAGTACATATTATATGTGTTACTGCTGGTCTATCACATTAAAAAGAAATCCATAATGCTATCCACTTTTTAAGGAAAAAAAAAAACAGACTTTCAAACCATGAACTAATACATTGGTAGTTAAGTAGATACAGATTAATTTTTTAAAAAAAGCAATAAAAATAAATAGCAGCAGAATTAAAAACTAATTAGAAATTTTAATTCAGGAATGCTTGATTTTAACTTTTTCACTAGATAGGTTCAGGAAAAGTAAAAAATATATAAGTAAATATTAAACTACAGACAGTAGATTTATTTCATAGTACTGTGTTGAAAGTTTGAAATACAAACTAACATTGAAAAAATAAATCTATAGTGAAAATTGAATTAAGGTCTGAATTAAATATGTGTGTTGAAAAGAAGATCATAATATAAACTCATCTTTTATTGCTGACAAATAGAATATATACATGGGTGTGTGTACCTATGTATTTCCAATTTCTGTTCACAGAGATAGCTTAGATAGACTGACATTTCAATAAAAATGAACACATGGAAAATCTAGACCTTGGTTTCTAAAAATCAACTCCATTAAAAATAATAATAGTTTACAGGAGAATGGATTCCAAGACTGGGAAAAGAATATATTGGTTCTGCTATAAGTCCTCAAAATATAATAAAGTTGTGTCAAAATAATACAGCAATTACTTTGAAGGAAGAAACAAAATGAATTTGAGATTTAAAATGGGTAATAATGAGTCTGAACTTCAAAATCAGTGATGATGTTACAAAAAGGAATATTATCATTCCACTCTGTAGTAAAAGAATGAATAGATGTATAAGGGAAGTTCTTTCCTAATGAATTATTTTTAAATGATGGTATTATAAAATCCTCACTCAGCAATCAACACAATAATAACCAAATTAGACAAAACCAACCAATAGATATTCAGTACAGTGAGCAAAAGCTTGAGAAGAAGTTGGATACTTAGCTTCAGAGTATGCTATCATAAATATTTAATATTTACTAATAAATAAACTGATATTTGAAATATCTGGGACACATTAGTTGACGTGCTGAGGATACTTCTTAATTGGTGGGACATCCAACAAAAAATCTTAAAACTGAATCCAGTTATGAATAAAACTAATATAGATTCAAACTAGAGATTCTCCAAAACAAATGGAGAGTGCATTAAGAATGCCCAAGCCATGAAGACAAATAATGTGTTCTCTTCCCTGATAGCCCTCTCTGGAGAACTACTGCAATCGCTTCTTGGTTCTCATCTGTTACACCATCATGTTCATTTGTAAGTTTCATAAAAATATGCACTGTATCTGTCTTGTACATTCTATCTCCAATGCTTAGTACAGAAGTATCAAAAAATATGGAATAATGGGAAAGGAAGGTGGTGGGGAAAAGAAAAGAGAAAGAATACATTGTATTTTCAATAGAAAAGAAACTGGGAGAAAAGAACTAACAGAAAAGGAAAGGATGAATATAGCCAAAGAAAATGCTTGCTTTACTCTTTTATCTTTTATTGCTATGATAGACTAGGCTACAGAAGAATAGACTATAACTAAATAAAGTAAAACATCCTCAAATAAAGAGGGGGGAGAAACATTTTTGAAGACTAATATTTCCTCTAAATACTGATGTTCTTTCACCTAAACCAGTAATTATAAACAAAACTATTTTACAAAAACAGAATAAATATAGGTACTGCACAAACAGAGAATACCAGAACATTAGGATTTTAATGTAATTGTAGGAATACAGTTCCATTAACAGCGAACTAAAAGGAACTACTAAATAGTGTTGATCTAAAACTGATCAAAAGCAAAATGGTCTAATGAGTTATAAAATTTTATGAAACAAGTAAAGATAGTGTATCTAAATAACAGTTTCTAAGTCCAAAAGGATGTTATTTTATTTTCAGAAATTATCTCATCATATATATTTAAGAATTACCAAAAGCTGCCCAAAGAAGTATTACCCAAAGAATGAAAAGTTGTGGGCATCTCAAAGTTATTCTGTTCCTTGGTCATCTATTACTAATGACAGTACTTAGACTAGACTTTATTCATTCGACAGGTGTAAATACTTCTGAGATGCTGATACATTGCATATATTATCAGACTTTGTAAGGCACCTGTTCTTCCAGTTGTCTCAGTTTCAGCTGGAAGAGAGGTAAGCACAGGCTATTTCTCTCTATGTAGTTCCTCTCTAGTTCCTACATAGAGAGAAACACTGGGGGGAGAAAGACCTTAATATAAAGGAAATAGATGATGATCACCCAAATAAGAAATAAAGTATTTATACAGAGCTTGCTATAGCAAACAAACCAGTCATCACAATTTGTGTTTGACAGAGAATCAAAAGAAGGCAGAAAAGATAAGGTCTTTTATAGTGGGGAAGGGTAGGATTCAGACAGACCCAAATGAGTGGCTTTTGGAGTGAGAATCTGTAGATGGATTAATTTCTCCTGCTGAATGCAAATTTAAAGCATGCGCCAACATTTAGAGACTCTTTCAGCTATTTGATCAATAAATTTAATCAGTTTGTGCTGAATATTACAGGAATTGCTGAATACTACAGTTTCTGGTACTGTTTGCTGTCAACAATGGTTTGAATTCTTAGACTGTTTTTTGCAGACTGTGAGTAAAAGTTTTATATTTTATATACAGTGTGAATCAATCTCTTAAAAGCATATTGATAGTTCATTATGGTTTTGATTCCCATTTCCCTGCTGGTAATTGATACATGTGCCTGTTGGCCATTTCCGTGTATTCTCCAGGAAACTGTTTTTGCTCTTCTGACAAGTTTTTAATAGGTATGATTGTTTGCCTTTTGTTGATTTTTATCAGTTCTTTACAAATCTCATACAGGTGTGAGATGGTGATCTAATTTCATTCTTTTGTGCATGAATGTCCTGTTTTCCCAGATCATTTGTTGAAGGTACTATCTTTTCTCCAGTGTATAATCTTGCCTCCTTTCTCATTGATTAACTGTCCATATAAGAGTGACCCATATCAAAAAATTCAGAAATAGCAAGTATTGGTGAGAGACCCCTGTACACTCTCAGTGGGAATGTAAACTGGAAAATAGTGTGGATGTTTCCCAAAATATTAAAAATAAATCTATCCTAATACCAAGAAATCCCAGTCCTAGCTACTACTACCCAATGACTGCAAAAACACATTGGATTGGATGGGATAGATGTATTCCTATGCTTGTTGAAGCACTATTTACATTAGCCAAGTTATAAAAATAACCTAAGTGCCCAACATCAGAGGAGTGGATTGAGAAGACAAGATACACACACACACACACAAACACACACACATACACACACACACACTAGATCAGCAACAGAAACAAAAATGAACTTTTGCCATCTGCAAAACAGCTTGTATGAAACTGCAGGTACTAATACTAAGCAAAATAAATCAGAAAGAGAAAGAAATATTGCATGGCTTCTCTAACATATATGGAATACAAACAAGACAAAGGGTTGATCAAAAAAATTCAATAGAAAACACAAGAAATATATCTGTAGAATTAAAGTTATGGGGCACAGGGAACAGAGTAAGGTGTTGAGGGGGGCAGTGGACTATGTTGGAAGACAGAGGACTCTGGGTACCCTGATGGTGGATTTAGTGTGGTGACTTATATCTAATGAGGTATGCTTCAATGACTGTAGTTCACATACAGTCTTGTAAACTAATGGGATTTTAATTTTTAAAAAGTCTAATAATAATTTTAAAGATAAAGGAATGTCGATGATGATGAGTTAAAGTTTTAAAAATAAAAGAATATTGAGGATGAGTTAATAATTAGTTTCATAACTGCAGAATGAAAGCTAGAACAAGAGAGGGGGAAGAGGGTAAAATGGGGGAGGGATGGGGACAGAGATTAAGATGATGATTCACGGGTGATAAGGTGGTGGGAGAACCAATTAATTTGAAAGAGTAAAATTATAAAAAAAAATTAGTTTCAAGTTCCAGTTAATTCCCTTCTCATTTTTTCTTCCTCTTTTATAAATTAACTGTAACTTATATTTTATTTTTTATAACATATTTTAAAAACTTCATATAGAAGAAGTTACTTACCCAGTGAAAGCTTATTAGATTTCCAAGAAGGCTGAGTTACATTGTGAAAAGGTCTACTATCAAGAAGATAAGTCAGCTGATTAGACAACTCAGAATCTATTATAAAAAATTACCTTACTTTTTAAAAACTAACAAAATATGAGAATTCATAATTACTATACAGCTACCTTATGTGATTTTCTTTAAAAATTAAATACACTAAGTGTCTCAGTCAACATGGTTGACACTATAACCACCTACATATCATATAATTAAATCCCATGTATCTTCTTAGTTCTATATTTTCCACTCTGTATCCAAACTAAAAAACATATTTTGGAATGTGTTACTTTGCTAAGTTATTATCTGCATTTAATTCTCAGCAAAACAATGATTTGAAAAAGAAAAGACAAGAATAAAATAACTTGAGTCCAGATAGTTAAACATGGAAGGAAGTATTTGGGGCAATATAGTTAGGCACCACATATATCTTGCCTCAAAATTACATAAAATAACATATATTTTACATTTTTTTGTCATTAAAGACATATTGCTGAAGATTGACTTATAAATGACAGAATGATGAAATGCACTCATAATATGCTTTTATGCATGTTTCTTCCTTACCACATATATTTTCTGTCTCCTGATCACAGTTTCAAAATGTTAAATACAGTGTAATATAAATTTAATGGGTTATATTCAATATAGCATCCCAATTTATATATGAATTGTGCCAGATTTTTCTGTCATCCTTCAAATAAACTCTTGGAAATGTGTGACTTGCTGCAGCTCAAAAACTTAAATGAAAGCAAATTACAGTTGCTGATGCAAAGTAAGACACTTTTAAATTGTCATAAATTCAAAAGAAAATGATCACTTTTAGTATTTAGCAAGTTTAAAGGCATCTCAGCTTTTGTTAGCAAACTCCTTATGCACATTGATAAGCAATTCTGACTCCAAAATGCAAACTTTGGTAAATTTTATAGTAAAGTCTTTTTTCCCTAGAGGGAGGCTGCCCATCTCTCAACAGATTCAAAAGGAGCCAGTGAAACCAAATGAGTGAGGCTATTGGCAGTCTTTCTAAATCATTATAAACTTCATCATGTAAACACAAACCCCTGGGATTTATACAGAAAAGAACTGTTAGGATCCTTTGAAGGGTAGTTGCCCAGCAGTTTTCTCATGTCTGGTGGTGACAGTTCCTACTCTTTTCCTATCTCTGTGTATCTCTTCAAGATTTATCTATTTTAGCACAAAGTTTTAAAAATGCTTCATTACTTGCTGAATATTAATGTCACCAAAATCATTTACATTTACCTTATGTTTTCGTTTGATTTACTAATTTCCAATAAGATCATAGCTTACTTTCACTTTATTATCCTTTCACTCATGCATTCTTACTATCACTATCTGACTAGTACTCTTTCTTCCCAAAACAGAATCCCTTCTAGCAGAAAGAGGTTTATTAAAGCTATTTGGTAGTTTGAAGAATCCCTAAGTTAGCAACAAAAACAAATTTTTATGGTACCCAAGGGAGCTGCACATGGAACAGAACTTCAGTACTGTTATAGTGAAAACACCACTGTGCTTTGACTGGTTACCTATCACACTGTGGACCAAACCTTTGATAACTACAAGGATCTTCTGTCAGATCTCAATCATTTACTCTTTCATATCAATGCTTCATCCTTTTTTTCTATCTTCTCTGTTTGGGGGGACTTCTCTCTGAAGATCCATGAATAGGTTAATGATGTCTGTAGTTTCTCTTTAGCCAGAACAATGGGATTATTGGGAGAAGATGCTAGAGAAGATGACAGTATGCTTATGATGTTTATTCATTTAGGTACCCTGTGAGTTAAGGTGCCACAAGATGGCTGTGATCCACAAGGCAAATCATCTTACACAAAGATTCTAGTAACCAGATCTATGCCTCATTCCTTTGGGATAGGCTAGGGGATATCTCTTCTATTGCTACAACTCCATTCTTGCTGTAAGCACTGACATCTCCAGCATCCTTTCCAGATCTTTCCACTCAGTCCCACTTAAATATACAGTGTGTCCTTTATTTCTTATTGATACTGAAACTAATGTCAAATATACATTTTTATTATTAATGATATATTTTATACTTATAGAATCCCATAATGTTTGCTCCTTGCTCTCAGAGACACTTAATGTAACTTACTTCCTCCTTCCAAATCACAGCCATAAATTTGTTTGGTTGATCTCAGATTACACAAAGAACATAAGTTGCAAGGAGTCTGGAAATTCAGTTTAGCTTTTTCTGTTTTGCCTTCTTTTTATTTATTAAGTTCAGCTACTATTCCTCAATAATTCAGGAGAGTATATCAGAAGGAGATAGAGTAGATACTCCATGAGCTAGCATACCATTATCTTCTACAAACACTAATATGTATACACATAAATATTTATGAAAAGTTGACCTGCTGTGAAGCGAGCAGTTGTGTTTTCTACTATATTTATCATATATATGTTTTGCCCGCATCATTTGATGCAGATATTTAGAGCAGTAATCAAAGCGAACAACTTACAGTAATTAAGGAGATTTATACATTGATTATTTAAAGCACAGAAAGACTTAAAGGACCAGGTGAATATTTATTGTGTTACTTTTGTACATGAATTTTTTCTGATATATAATAAACACAATTGAAATTTATTCTAGCAAATGCATCCTCAAAAATGTAGATCTGAGAAAAGTTCCATTTTCCTTGTGACTTCTATATAAGCTGAAGATATTAAGACTGTGACATTGGATTTTAGTAACAGAAAATATTTCCAGGATTTGATAGGCACACTTCAATCATTTTAGGCAGTATAAATTCTCACTATTCTTAGACATGAATAAACTATGTGAAAAGTTTTGACCAGTAGTATAGTAGCAAATTAATCTAAAAAGCATCCATATATTGTAGCTTTCAAATTTGTCATTCTTGGGACCACCTGTCATTTATTTGAATATAAGTGTGATTATCCTGCTAGACACCAATAGACAGAACTCAATTACCCCATTTTTCCAGATATAGGCTAGTCAATTACCAGAGGAGTTTATGAGAACATCCCAGATAAGCTAGTCTTGAACCAACCAGCAAATTTATTTTAGATTCATGAATCAAAACCACATCAGATCATCAGCCCAAACCAAATTGCAGAGTTATAGAATCATAAGCTAAATGAATGGTTGTATTTTCCAAATCAATTTTATTTCCAATTGTGTTTTGTTTTATACAAACACAAAGAAATACTTAAAATAACGTTAACTAAAGGGGTAAAAGATTCATACACTGAAAACTATAAGATGTTAATAAGAGAAATTGAAGAGGTGTAGGATAAATGAGTTGGTCAGGTTTTTTTCCTGTCATTAGCCTCTACAACCAGGACCTGTGGTATTGCACCCTCCCTGTGATTGTACATGCTTGATCCAACAGGTGTGTGCATGTGTAAGTAGTCATATCTGGGCCATTGGGGAGAGTATAAAAGGGAGTCATCATCTTGGGAGAGAGCACCAGGGGAGAATGTGAAGAGAATGCCGGAAGAGTGCAAGGTGAGCACAGGGAAGAAAGCACAAGGAGAATGCAAAGGAGAATTAGAACTCGAAAGAGAAACTCAAGTGGCTGTTTCTTTGGTGGTTGTTTTTCCTCTGTTTATTATTAAAAGTTGTATGAAGATAATTCCAAGGGCTCCATCATTCTTTACCTGCAGGGATACCATAAGTTCCACCATAGGGGTCCCTATAGTTTCGCCAAAGAGGATTCCATAGGGCTCCTTATAGATTACTACAGAGAATCAATATAAAGAAAGTGGTCAGAACAGTTTGAAATTTAATATATGTATATATATATATGATCTTGCCACATAGGAAATGTTACATAAGTGTTATATATTGATATTGTACACAACAAATGACACAGAATAATTAACTACTCCAGATGAACTGCTCTGAGTAGGGACAAAACCTGCTCACTTGTGAAAACAAAGGTTAACCCCCTGCCTTTAATTTCATACTCAATCTGTTCATCAGTTTTCAGAATTGGAACAAAACTTGTTTTTTATTTTCTCAAATATTTAAGTATAGTGTTGCCATAGTATTTTATATTATGGAGATAACTAAAAACAGGAAGTATGAAGCGCATATTTTAACCCAAGCCCTCATGCTGAGACAGCTCTGATTTTCAAACGGCTGTAAGAATCTATATAGCCACCACAGATGTCCTGTCATATAGATAGATACGTAAAGTTCATATTTGTGTACTCATGTTTCTCTCCTTGGAAACAGGGAGTAGGCACCCAGTGAACACTCTTGGAATAAATGATTGAATATGCTGAAAGTAATGTCTGATACTGTAGACTACCATGGGCAGTATTTAGAAATTCAAAAGTAAATGCGTACTATTGTTCAAGGGAGTTTCTTTTCTGACCTCATATATGTAAAAAAGTAAACTATCTCAAATTAGTTTTAGATATTGCATTCATTTAAAAATAGTTTTAGATTTCCAGAAATTTACTTTTTGAAGTTATGTGGAGCCAAATGGTTTTAAATGCCATTAAATCAATCTTAGATGTGATTATCAGTGAATATATACAGCAAAGGATTTAAATGTGATCTCGGGAAGGCAATATCAATATCACCTGGACACTTGTTAGACATGCAAATTCTGTCTCCAGTCCTGACTAGCTGAATGCAGCAACTACACCAGTGCCTCAGACATGGCAGGTGCTCTAAATATTTATTCTTATCTTTACCTTCAGTGTGTATTTGTCAGCTCCTTAAATGGCTGATAAGGGCCCAGTAATCTATATTTTAAATAAACTTTGCATAAGCATTTGATGTTGTCCTTTTTTTTTTTTTTTAATGTGGGCCACTCTTACTATGTTAAATGTTATCTCATTGTGGTTTTGGTGTGGTTGCAGAGAGAAAGGAACACTTTTACACACTGGTGGGAATACAGACTGGTCCAGCCATTGCAGAAGCTGTGTGGAAGACTCTCAAACTACTGAAAATGGACTTACCATTAACAAAAAAGGAAACCTGTATTTGCATGTTTATTTCAGCACTGTTTACAATTGCTAAGATATGGAAACAATCCAAATGCCCTAAAACTAATGAATGATTGAAAAAGATGTGGTATATTTACGAAATGGAATATTACTCTGCAATCAAAACTGACAAATATGAAGTATTTGTAAAAACATGGATAAACCTAGAAGGAATAATATTAGCAGAAATAATTCATAAAGAAAAAGACAGAGCCCATATGGTATCACATATAGATGGGACACAGGAATAAGAAACAAAAAGCCAAGAAAAAAGTCACAATAAGCTAACAACAGAACTGGGGCAAGGAGCTAGGGATGGAGAGGGGGAGGGAGAAATAAGGGAAGGAAGGAGCACAAGAAGATCAAGATGAAGGTTCATGGGTGATAAGGTCGAGGGAGAACCCTGGGGAATGCAATATATATGTAATATATATATTACAAATAATATATATATAAACAGTAAAAAATAAATAAATAAATTCTGCAAGCACCTCAGTGGCATGTTAAATTGGGAGATCCCAATCTCCAGCAACTGTGTATACTCAATGACTTGTCTTGTAGATTTTTAAAGGAATTATATTGCTCTTATTTGAAAGAAATAGACAGTTTGTTTGTTTGTTTGTTTGTTTGTTTGTTTTTTAATATTTTTGATCCAGGCATGATGGCGTGCACCTGTTGTCCAAGTGCTGAGAGCCAAGAGGCCTAGGATCGCTTGAGTTTGCAGGTTTGAGACTACCCAGGCAACACAGTGAGACCTAGTCTCGAAAAGCAGTCGGGAGCTGTGGCAGGTGCCTGTAATCCCAGCTACCTGGGAGGCTGGGGCTGGGAATCACTTGAGTCCGTGGTACCCTGGGCAAGTTGAATCTGCAGTATGTCAAGCAACATAGCAAGACCTAGTCTCAAAAAAAAAAAAAAGCTGTTTGAAAGGTATAGAAATACAAATAAAGAAGGCAGGTGCATTCCTTTTTTAAAACAATAGAGTAAGACCACTCCCCAGAAACATTTTTTTTCAAATACTTGGGCAGGGTTTTTTAAAATATTTTTTATCACCTCACTTATACTAGATTTATTATTTTCTTTCCCTTAGGGACTGTTAATTTAGTGATGAGAGCAAGAACTATCACAAAGTACAAAGTGTAAGGTCACCAAAAGAAAAAAACAAAAACTGAAGTTTGAAGAAAAGGTTAATGTTGAATTTCATTTAAAATACATAAAGTTTACAAAGTCATCTTAAAAGACTCTTGCATAAAATAGAAATAATTTACCTCTAAAATGGAAGAAATGATTTTCTGAATTTAACTTCTGTTCAGAGATATCCGTTGTTAATTGCAATTAGCGATAGAAAAAAGATCCTTTTTTAAAAAAGACAGAGAAAATTTAGAACCATAGTCTAAAAATATTGCCAAGGCACTATCTATATTACCACTTTCAAAGTAATTGAGCATATCTGTAGGGATTGCCACTATATTAAACACTTTAGAAACTGGAATTAAATGAATACACCTCCTGTTTTCACAGAATACACAGTCTGTTGGAGAAACTATCTACTTTGCAATGACAGTACATAATAAAAACCCTAGGTAGAAAAAAATTTCTTTTTTAAAAAAATAA
Source organism: Uropsilus gracilis (assembly GCA_004024945.1). NCBI lineage: Eukaryota > Metazoa > Chordata > Mammalia > Eulipotyphla > Talpidae > Uropsilus > Uropsilus gracilis. The sequence continues at coordinate 103,325 of PVHY01001152.1, forward strand.
TGCATATATATATACATATATATACATATGTATGTATATATATATATATTTCACATCATTGTGATCACTGGGGGTCACCCACTACCTCCTCTCCCTGGTCACTCCAGCTGGTTGCCCACCCCCCCAGTTGTGTACTTTCATTTGGTTGTCCATATATTAGTGAAATAATTTGGTTTCTGTTTCCTTCTGACTTGTTTCTGCCAATATCATTTCTTCTAGGTACATCCATGTTACAAAAATAACTGTCAAATGTGTCATTTTTTATTGATGCATAATATTCCATTGTGTATATATACCACATTTTTTCATCCAGTCATCTGTCTTGGGGGCATTTGGGTTGTTGCCATGTCCTTGCTATTATAAATAGTGCTGCAATACACATCTGAGCACAGGAGTTCCTTTGTACCCACATTGAGGTCTCTTTGGGTAGATTCCCAGAAGAGTGATTGTTGTGTCAAATGGTAGTTCCATTTTCATTAGTTTGAGGGTCCTCCACACTGCTTTCCATAGTGATTGGACCAGTTTACATTCCCACCAGCAGTATAGGAGTGTTCCTTTCTCTCCACATCCTCACCAGCACTTGTTGTTGCCCATTTTTTTAATGTGGGTCATTCTTACTGGTGTAAGGTGGTATCTCATTGTGGTTTTGATTTGCATTTCCCTAATTGCTAGTGATGTTGAGCAGTTTTCCATGTGCCTTTTGGCCATTTGAACTTCCTCTTTAGAGAAGTGTCTTTTTAGATCTTCTCCCCATTTTTAACTAGGCTTTTTGCTTTGTGAAAACAGAAATTTCAATTTAACATATAGAGGTAGAATACAGTGCTCTAAGTACCAATTCTATAGTCATTTTTTCCATGGGTCACAAATGTAGAACTCTAGCAGGACAAAATGTTGTTCTTACAAGGCCTAGTCTAGTGCCTCAGACATGATAAATACTCTAAACATTTGTTCTTTACTTTCAGTGGGGATTTTTCAGCTCCTTAAGTGGCTGTGTGAATATACAGAGGGCATATATAGGGAAAAAAAAGGAATATGGTCAACTACACAAACAACAAAGACTCCAGTTTATATTGTGAGAAGATTGAAGTGATTCAGTGAGGAACAATGACAGACAACAGAGCTCACAATAATAACACTGTTCCTACGAACGAATATATCAGAATGTATTGAACCCCAGCAGTATGGAACACTGTAGAATATGTTATCACGCACTGAAGGAGGAACCAAAACCCTCCAAAGTTGAAGTCTCTTCTATGATGAATTGGAGGATAATGCATAGAGGAAAAAAATCTAGATATAAGGTAGTAAGTGCCAATTTTTTAATAATAAGGGCTACAGGGATCAATATCAAAGAAAAGTTTGGCAAATGGGGCTGGGGTTTGTAGGTTGTGTTGGAATTCTTTGTTCTGTGGAGTCCTAAGGATAAAATCACTAACCATTAATTCTTCCCTTTTTCTACTCTTCCCACACTCTCCAAACCATAAATATGGAAGAGTTTATAATGGTAAAGTGCAGGGTAATTAGAAAATAGCAAATGAAAAGATAAAGGGATATCAACTGTAACCCAAGAAATAACCAAACAAGTAGACGAAGTTGGGAAGAGATAGAGTAGATGGCATGGGACAGAGCAGGTGGCAATTATTCTATGCAAGATATCAATGGTTCCTCATTTATCATAAAATTCAAATCTATAGAACCAATTATAAGTGAGATCAAGTTTGCCAATGGAACTGTAAAGTTTTTACTTCATATTTTATTTTATTCATATATTCATACTTCCTGAATGGTTCACACAGTGATTCTGAACACATTCATTATTAATTCACACAACATTTTGGGCATAAAACAGCTGCTCAGACAACTTACATGACTTGAGTAAAGGCTGACATTAGATAGAACCAGGACTGGACCTCAAATACTCAAAATAGTGCTCTTTGTAAAACAACACTGAGCACATGCTTATAATCCAAGCACTAGGAGACAAGAGGGCAGGGATGGCTTGAGTCCATGGGTTCGAGAAAAACAACAGTGAAGATGCTCTCTCCTCTGTAGTCAATGGTTTCAATAAGAGGAGTTACCATCTTTTGTTGAGTCCCAATCATGTGATAAATGTTTTTCTCTTATAGGGAGTTTACCCAAACCTAGCTGAGGAGTCCTGGGGCAAATATATTATGATATATAGATGTTCTAGAAGAAAGTTCAATCTCATATTCCTGCTAACACCCAGTCATAGAACTAAGCATGTGAGTGAGGAAGCTTTGCTGAGCACTGTCTGATGTGAGAGACCAGCGTGTGAACAGCCCTGTTCAAGTCAGTTGACCCTCAGAGATACCCGAGATCAAATTTAAATAATTGGTGTTGTCTTAAATAAAACTTAAGCTTTAAGGTGATTTGTTCCACTGCAAAGAACAACCAGATCCTCTTTTTGGGGGGGATCTGAATTATTTATGTAAAAAGGCAATTAGTTTAATTTATAGAATGCCTATAGAGAACCAACCAAACGGAAGTATGTATGACACAGTCACTTCTGAAATCTCATGGTGCAGGGCAGGATTTGGCAAGCCATGGCAAGAGTGACTATTTAATTTGGGGATCCAGGGTGAAATGACAATTTGTAGCCCCTTGTTCAGATCCTGGCAGGCGGTGGGGGCTAGGGTCAGAAGTGTAGGGAGGGGAATTGCTATTACATGTACATAAAGAGCTTCTTTCTTTCTTCCACAGTCTCTCCACCCATTTTGCTTTTCACTTTGTGTATCATTTCATTTTCAGTCAAGAAAAAATTAACATTTTAAGTTATGAGCATGCTTTTTGCTGTCCATCTTTATAGTGATGGTAATTTCAAATGCAAATGCCAAAGCATGTAATTTACAGGGCTTCTTCCACTTTCCAAAGAAGTACTTTCTGATTTGATATGATTTCTGGAGTTACTGTGGTCTTGGAATGCTGCCCCCAAAATAACCTATGGTAACACATCAGTAGAAACATACTATCTTTGCATTGGGAGGGACAATGTATGTGGAAACGTCAAAATTAATTAGTTCATATTATCTGATTTCTTCCTAGAAGGCTTCATAAGTTAGCCAGAGAAAGTAGCACAAGCCAGATTCAGAAAATCTGTAAGGGAAAATAGAGAGGACTGCTGGGGACTTTCTGAGAGACATTATGAAGTCCTCCTTCAGAACTGTTTGCTGTGGGGTAAGAAAACTGGGATATTTCCACCAACCCCAACCTTTCTTTGGTTCAGGTGTCCCAGGGAAGACAACAGGCCCAGGACTGTCAGTTTGGCCTTCTGTAGACAGAACAAACTCCCAGGAGCAGAATGCCTCAGACTCCAGAAGCCACTGGAATCATTCCTTCAGTGGGGATTGAGGAGGTGTGAGTGGAGAAGAAACAGTGTCTGCTCTAGTGTCTAATTGGCTCACTGAGGTGTCAGTGGGGGGCATGGGGGGGGAGTAAGAAACACAAAGAAATAGAAACGGTTATAGAAGATAATTCTGGAAAAGACTACGAGGGAAGACATGAGAGATGGTGATAGCTGGCACTCTCTATTTCTCACAGTATATTCATAGATTTCCAAAGTCATAACATTCAAGGTTGCATCTGCATCTTAGATGAGAAAACTGGAACTGAGGGGGCCTGAATGCATGTTCAAAATTTCACAGCCACTGTGGGCATTGAGTATGTGCCCCAGGCATCTTGCACCTAGGATGTATATTTCCACTTGCATGGCTTCTGCTTTGGAAAAACAAAATGATGTAAATTTCTATGATCATTTGCATCAAAGCAAGACAGAAGCAGCCTGGAAAGTGAATTTGCAAGTGCAGCCAAAACACACAGCACCCAGCAAAAGGGGTCCTTTACCTTCCTGAAATATACGAAAACATTTTCCCCTCAGAACTCATTCTTCCTTCATTTTCCTATCATCTATAACTTTTACAGAGAACCCCCGGGATTACAAAGATGTGTATATAAATAAATTATTTAATATTAAAAAAAACAAAGTAACAGAAAATCCCAATAGAATATTGCTACTGTGTTGGATATGTACCTTAAGGTGTATATGATAAACAAGAAAATGTGGATTTCCTCAGTTTGGTCACAGAAAGTGAGACTAAATTGTCAAATGTAGTCATGTGTCAGTAATCCTCCAGATAAGATGTTTGCATGTACTAGAGAAACAAACAAAACTACCAAGCCCAGATGCATCATGGGCTTCAAGGAAATGACCATAAAAACTGAAAATCTATATTAATCCAATTAAATATATATTTAATCATTTATAGGAGAACATTCTCAAAATTGTATTTTAATAGCTGTCTAAAGTTATAAGATGTCGTTAGTCACTGGAAAGGATAAATAAATCAGAGTGATTTATTCAGGGAGTGTAGGATGACTTGAAATATTAAGACCATAAATTCAAAAGGTTATCTTCCCTGCCTGGGCAATAATTATAAATGAGGGCAAAAATATGACATTAAAGATTATGAGGACATCTACAAATTAAGGATATAATATAAGGTGTGCAAAAATTTTAAATGAGAAACACTAGAATTTTTCATCAAAATATCCAATATATACTAGAGGATGAATAGAAGAATAAATCAATGTAACTGCTGTCATAAGCAATTATTTTTTTAAAGCTAAAAAGTAATTATGTTAATGATCACTAACTTACCTACAGATTCAAGTAAGTTTTTGGTGTATTTCTCAACCTTTCCTAAAAATCTTCCCAAAATGAAGTACTATGCCCAAAACCTTTCTGTTTAAATGGCTTCAAAGGATCATAATCTTGGACTGTTCATACAATTTAAAATTTAACTTTTATCAAATTGATTTATGATCTTGAATTGGACTAATGTCAGTTTGATTTATTCATCTGCTCTTGGATGATGCCTTGTGTATGTTTTATAATGAGCTGTCACAAAGGACAGAAAGGATATACCTACCAAAGGGCCATGAATGAGAGCTAACAAGAGTAAAACTGTTCTTTGCTTTCAGCCACCCAGGGAGGCCAAGGACCAAGCATCTTGCAGCACTAGACAGATTAAAAAAGAGGGCTCTGCTGAGATAAGCAAACATCTCTCCTGAGCTTCCCAAGAAGTGACATCTCCTACAAAGTTCCTTTGAACTTTCAAACAATGAGTCAGAGTACCATCTGAGACTCATTCACTATACACAATTCTGTACAGCTTATCTGGCTACAAAACAAGAATCTTTGTAGCTGTATTTATTTTTCCTTTTTTTTTTGTTTTTGTTTTGTTTCCTTTTCTTGTCCATTTTAATGTAGACTTCTTTATTTCTCATCCAGGGGGAGCATTATTAAGGCTTGATGGAGAAAAAAGGTATAAATATTACATCATCAATATTCACATAAAATAAAGGTCTTGACCAACACACTTAAGCCCTTGATAGAAAATGACCACAAAAAAAAATTTTGATAGTCTACTTTTTTAATGAGTAATTTGATTTTATCCTTAATAACTATTCGCCAAGATGTGGAGAGTCTTTTCCATTTTTGAACTGTCTTTATCATGCATTTTCTTCTGAATGCTGTTGCTGCTAAGCATAATTTAACTCTTTTTTTTTCTATTTTGACTTATTTTACTGCAGTATTTGGTTCATATGAGTCAAAAATAAAAGTCAAATATAGACTGTAGGTATCTAGCAGGGATTCTTAAATCATCAAACAGTGCAATGACAAAATTCCCAAAGTCATATTTCACTACCTTTGATTTAAAAAGCATCATCTGAAAATTTCAGTTACAGTGCAGTTTATGCAAACTATCACCATTTCTACCTTCCAAGGAGCCACTAAAAGTTAGCTTAAAGAATATAGCTTTTGAAATTTTTCACAAGAGAAATTGTTTACACTGAGTATCTGCAGAAAACAGAATATACCTTGGTTTACAGGGACCATATTAGTGCCAGAAAAGTAGACCACAGGGTACAAACAAGACCATAAAATTTTACATTTTCCGTAAACCTAAAGCTGTGACCAACAACAGTTGTCTGGATACCAATACGCAAGTGACAGAGTATCCAGAGAGTTAGAAAAGTTTGATCCTTATTGACTACCAATCAAGAAAATACCCTTGTTATTGGCCAGTTTATGTTCAGCTCACTAATGGGGGAGAATTTTCTAAGCTAATCAGAAAAGCCAATTATCTCCCTTGACTTTTTATAAATATGTCGGATTCTGAAAGATGGTTCTACTGGTTTCAGGGACTTCTGATAACCTGGCCTCTATTGGCTAGTTGCCCTCTAAATTCTTATGGAATCAATGTGAAGAACTTTTCACTTCCTTGAATCATCCAATTCCATAACCGTTCAAAAGCAATACTAAATTTTCATACAGGACAATGAAATTTTCTTCTACTGCAGATTTTAAAACCAGGCAGGGCTCCCACAAAAACTGGGAACTCCTTTCCTACATCTAACTCTCCACACACACCATTCAAATTTGTGTCTTAGGAAAATGACAAATTATGATAATGATTTTAGACAATGCTGTTGAGGAAGCAAATGCCAAAGTTCTGCCCTGCCACCTCTCCGATGACTGTGGATTCATGCTCCTCACTGTTCTGTCACCTCATTCAATGAGACAGTGAAGAAGGCTGCTAATAGTTCTGTGAGAAAGCAATGATTAAATTCACAGTATTGTGACTATTACATTTTATTTCATGTTACATCAAGAATTTAATCACTTACTTAGGTGATTCTTCTAGACAGTTTCCTCTGGTCTTTCCAAAGCCCATTCAGGACATGAAGAGAGAGGAAGAATAAGAACCCATTTGATATCCTTCCATTACTCTGCAGGGTCATGGTAAAACCTAATTAGCCTGGTTAGAAAGATGCTTTTCCAAAGGAGTGCAAGTGCTCGCACACGCTGCATGAAGCTTTCTTTTTCTCATTAAGCCTGACATTTCAGTGCTTTGTTGCCAACTAAAAGTCCCTATGATTGCACTGCACTGAGGGTATGAAGTTTTTCCCAATTTACTAAACATACTACAAAAAAGGAAAGGAAGTGACAAAGTTCTTGATGTATACTTTGCAGCTAAGGGTATACCAAGTAGCACTTGAAGTCGTTTTCAGACAGCTAGCAGCAACTCTAGAACACCCACTACCGTACAATCCTTGGGATTGGTAATTCAAGGAAAGCTTTACCGATAAATCCAAGCATATTTGCTTTGTCTGCTCCTTATTCTAAAATGGTCTAAAATGGTTTCCCTATAGTCAGGGGGTTTGTATAAATTCCCTAATTTATATTTTCAGCCCCATATCAAGGAAATCAATCATCTGTTTAATCATCTGTTCATCTTCACCTTTAGAAGTAGAAACCTAACCAGAATGTAATAATAAAATCTGAAAGAGAGAGAGAAAGAGAGAGGAGGGAGGGAGAAGGAGGGAAGGAGAAAGAGGGAGGGTAAAGGGAGAAGGAGGAAGGGTAAAGTGAGGGAGAGAGAGGGAGGGAGAGAATAGTACAGTGCTCAGTGTGGGTGGCTGTTTCATTCAGCTTAGTCATCAGTATGATCTAAGAATTTTCTTGGTATGATCTTGGAATATTCTCTAGAAGTCAAGGAGAGGTGGCAAGCAAATGTATATATGGTTGCATCTTTCTGGTGCTGTGTTATGTCTCTGTTTTATTAAGAGGTGTACGTTCAGGTCACCTTTTTTTAAATCAGTATAAAAGTTGTTGGCCCTATTTGGGAACTGCATTGGGAATGACGATTTTACTCTGAAAAAGTGCTTTGAGCTCACTGTGGAAATAATCATAATCACTTTGTCACCAATCATTATATCAATACACATTCAGACATGCAATGGATGCTTGATTTCCTCCATAGCTAGTTAGACGATAGTATATTCCCATGCAAAGTAGTTATCTGTAAGTATCCTATAAGTATCTGTAAGTATCCTAAATCCTTAGTAAAACACATGTTGATTTATGTTGATACATATTTCTATTTTATTTACTTATCTTTAGAAATAATCGGCTTAGGTCCACTAAAGATAGTTATAAGGGCCACAAAAATAATTTTCAAAGATTACAGCAGTCTTAAAACAAATGGATTTGATGTCATAACTTAATCATTTTTATTTTCATTTTACCTTCTCTTCCTAAATATATATATGCCTAAAATTTAGAAATCAAATGTAACAAATGCAAGACTTTTCTATTCCTTTTAAAGTATGATTTCCCCTAAAAATTACCAGCATGTATAGTAAATAAATGCAAATCCACAGAGAAAATCTGCATTATACAATTCATGTTCTTTATTAAGAAAGTATTTATTAAAATAAGGAAGTTACAGGTGACTTAATGTTCATTTAACTTAATGTTTAATTTAATGCTTATTAATTGTTTATTAATATAGTTAATAAAAATGGTATACTAGTTATTGCTGCATGACAAAATTAGCAATAGAAAACATTAGTATCTCTCAATTTCTGTCACTCAGGAATCCAGTGGTAACTTACCTTGTTGCCTCTTCAGAATTGCTCATGAAATTATACCCAAATTGTTGCCCTGGGCATCTTCTTATCACTACTTTGGGGAAAGGTGCCCCTCCACAGCACTAAGTAGCTGTTCCAGGCCTTTAGAGCACCTGAGTCAACCCCCTCTGCCTCACAACATAGCAGCATGTTTTCACCTAGCATAAAGGAAACAATGAATTGCAAGAGAAGCATCCAAAATGGAAGTCATAGTCCTTTTTCACCTAATTTCAGAAGTGACATCTCATTTTGTTCACCATATTCAATTCATTAGCAAGTCACTTAGTCTAAATCTTATACAAGGAGAGATTTCTTAATTGTGACTTGGACTGACTAAAGGTGAAAAGGGAGGCCAGCTTTCTCATACTACAGTCATACTCTTCTTAAGTATATTTTTTTAGGTCATATAGGTTATACTTAATTAGCAGTTATTTCTTAATTGTGACAATTAATTCACATATTCAATGTCGTTATGATTTTAAAAATCATCTGTCCTCCCTGGACTAAAGTCTCCAATTAACATATTTAAATATAAATTTTATTCTTCTATATAAAGTCATATGTTCCAAAGTGAACCATTTTTGACACTGTAAAAAAATTACTTGAACCTTTGACACTTTCTAATGCACTTTCAAATTATCAAATAATTGTAAAATATCACTATATTTTTTTGGAAATGAGATTATGAAATCCTCTGGTAAAGTATTAGTAACTAGCCACATGAAGATTGACTTTTATTTTAGTTTGTCAAGAATTTTTTTAGGTAAAGCAAGCATGCTAAATAGCTAGCCTTTGGAGCGGGGAGCAAAGGGGGTGAAGGATCCTGGGTAGGCCCCCTAAGCTGGGTGAGCCCTGGAGGTGGGGCAGGGTGGGGGTTTTGGTGGCCCCATCCACCAGCAGATGGCTGCTGCACAGGGCAACCATCTACAGCCAAGATTGGTGGAGCCATGTTGCCCCCTGCTCCTAGCCCAAGGGGAGCATGGAAGGGTGCAGGCTCAGCCATCTGGGCCCTGCCCTTGTGCAGGGAGGTTCCACAGGTGGGAGAGCGGACAGGGGACAGGGAGGGAACCCCTTCCATTTTGCTCTCACTCCAGTTAAACTTCAAGAGGAGCAAGAACATGTGCAACACAAACCCCATCATAGAACGGGTGAGGGATCATGCAAAAATCCAGCCACAAGCCTGAGCTGGACACAATAAATGGGCAACCAAGAGAGAACCAGTGCATGGGAGACAAGAGAAACAACTGTAGAGACATGATGTCACGATGTACACCTATGCGCTCACCGGGCTGGGAACACGGGACCTCATTTCAGAGGTGCCTTCTAGAGAGCAATGCCCCCTCCCTGCACAATGGGAGAGAAGTGGAAGACCAAAGATGGGGTAATTGGTCCCACATCAAAACTGCAAATTGAGGCAGAAGAAATGATCTACAAAGGCCATTCACAGACGCCTGTATTCACAGAGAAACTTCTTCACTGACACTGGGGGTGTTGGGGCTGGGGGCGAGACCCCCTAAATCTAATATCAGGGCCATAAGTTAAAGGAGTAAAGCAGCAGAGATGGGAATGGAGAAGACGACCTGCAGCAAGGAAACACAGACAGATCACAAATGAATACAGACTGGCCGTCCAATGCAAACTTAAGACTGAAAACCTATCAGCAAGGTTTGCCTGGTTCGAACAACACAGTCTCTCACCTAATGAAAGAACACTACCACAGGAAAGAAAGATTAATGGACTCAATACAGACTAGTAAACAACAAAGAACGGGGTTTGAGAGAATGGAAGGGGCACCAGAGGGAGGAGAGTGGGAGAGGTATCCCAAAAACTACTTACTGAGGTTGTGTTCCAAAGAGCAAAATAAATAACATTAAAAAAATAAATAAATTAAAGAAGAAAATTTTAAAAAAATAAAAAAGGAATGTTAAGTAATTGAATACAAGCAGGGAAAAATACAAGAGGCTTGGGAATATTGATTTCCAAGTTCACATCAGTTCACATCAATTACTGTCTGTTTTTTAAATACAGAAAAGGATAAACAGTGCTTCAAAGACAAGTGTTTGACACCCACATTTAATTACCTTTTATTGAGGTGCTATTAGCTTATAAAATTGTATATAACTTAGGGATCCACATTTAATCTTAACAATAACATTACTTTTTATGGAGGTGCTATCAGCTTATAAAATTGTATATAACTAAGGGATACAGTTTCACACCTTTTCAAATGCACGTCACCACACCACACCACCAAAACTCTCACAATCCTCCATGCTATGCCACTGGTTCCTCTTTTCCTTTGCTCCCTGTCACTTCCCTCTACTTGCCTCAATTCTGCATTCAGATTACTAGGGTTTATTTTTATTTAGTTTTGACTACCTATTTTTCAAATATATCTGTGTTCATAGAGTTGTCATTCAACATTTCATTATTTCTCAAAGTAAAAGTTCTTATGTGTCTTATTCCAAACCACTTACATAATTTTTATATGTCACATTGAGAATTAAATTTCAATTTCGACCGTAGATCATCACTTCTGGCCCTTCAGTTTTTTTAAGGCTCTTTTATTTTATACATTCTATATCAGGTTGTTACAGTTTTTACTCTGTTTTGAGTCAGATGTTATTGTATCAGCTCATCATCAGAACCTCATTGGATCCCTAGTGATTTTTTTTTTTTATAAGAAGGGATTGAATTGATCCTGTGCCCTGTTGGCATTTGAAAGGATGTGGATGTCATGATGGTTGGAGGACTAAATCATTTCAGAACATCTGTCTACTGACCTGGCTCTGCCTATGGGTGATCATAAATTGAAGCTTTCGGATGTGACAAAAGACAGATACTAATTATTATACATAGCTGCTAAAATTGTACCTCGTAGCACAATAGTTTTCTCAAGGTTTTCATAACACCCTCTTTTGAAATGATCCACACTTTCAAGAATACCAATTTTAAATATGTCTAGCAATCACATAAGGCACATTCTGAGAAAGCTACAAATTAGATAATTTTAAATTATAAAGAACTTTATTTCCCTAAGTGCTTTCACTATATAAGTAGGCTGTATTTATTTCTAATTAAAAGTTTATTCAGAAATGATCATGCAAGTTCACAAATAAATTTCTGTGAAGAATACTTATATGAATATATACAAATAATGTATTCAGGCTCATACATACTATGAAAAAAAGTTCATCATTTAAGGTAATGATGGAAAATAATTTTACCAAATCCTAAAGGACACTCACATGACTATATGTGCACCAAACTGCTAAGATTTTGAGTTAAACAACGTAAAAGGGAGATAATTAGTGCTATAAATTTCTCTTAAAACTTCAAGTTCTTTCCAAAGACTTTAAAAAATTAAAAAATACCAACAAAGTAACACAAATCACTTTAAATTCTTACTAGAAAATAGCTCTTTTAACCACTATATGAATTCATCAGTTCTATACTTGAAACAATATGGAAATCATTTTCTCTTGGGACACTTTCCTAATATGAAAATAAAACCCTACTCAGTAGTTTTATAAGAACAGAACTCAACTTGCCCTGGCATCAATAAGGCTTTGAGAAAGAGTATCAAGCTTAAAAGACATGTTTATTACTTATCAGCTACCTCCAAAATAACTGCTTTCATATATGGAAACATGTATTACCCTAGTAAGGAATACCAGTGAACTATATGTTTCATTATCTACTTTCTATGCTATCTCGACCTTTCCTTTTCTATGTCCTACTCTAGGAATACAATTTAGTCACTATTTCTCCTTAACATGAAATATCATTTAGTGATTTTATCTGGGAAAGATTGTTGTTAATGGTTTCCTTTACCACTACTAAATTTCTTACCCCCACCTTTTTAAAAAATATAACCAAACTCTGAAAAATGAATGAGTCAATAAAGTGTTCAATATACTCTCTTTGGTGGTTCTGCAAAGTCTTAATGTATCCATTCTCCTACTGTTATCTGCTCCTGAACAGATTCTACAGAGTTCTTGTGAAAGCAAATTGGAGGTTAATACCCAAAAAGGATGACTCTTTTAAGTGCAGCAGTAATAAAATGCCACTGGTTGGGTAGCTTAAAGAATAGGAACATTTTTTCACATATTTCTTGAGGCTAGAATTCTCAGATAAAGTCAGCAGTAGGGTTAGTTTCTGCTCACTATCTCTCTGCTTATTTTATAGTGAGCCCTCTTCTTGCTGTGTTCACGTGAGCTTCCCTGAATGTAGTGTAGAGTCCTAACATCTCTTCTTGTAAGAATACAAATCCTATTAGAGTAGGGACCCATCCTGATGATCTTGACTAATGTAACTGAATGATATACTATCCTGGTCTACATGGTACAGCTCCTACCCCTAATGTGACCATACTTGGAAACAAGGATTTCAGAATTTAATTAAGCTTTAACATGTAGACCGGGATAGTATATCACTCAGTTACATTAGTTAACATGCTGGAATCTAGAAAGCATGTTTCAATTTACATAAAATATTTAGGTTCCCATAGGAAGTCTGTAGACCATCGAGAATTCATTCAACTATAGAAGACCTAGAACATTCCATTTGTGTCCTATCACAGATTTTCAGTTACTTCTAGACATATGTCTTGGTATACATTCATGTTATTAGAACAAATAAATGAAATTTTCTTAGTAAGACAAAGCAAAAACATTTGCTAATTTACATAACAACTCCAGCTACTGTCCTAAAAGGTTGCCATTCCCCTTCCCTTAAATATCCATTCATTCCTGTAACATTTGGAAGCATCTGAGGAAATCAATCAACTATACATTCATTTACTCATTCATTTATCAACTAAATATTGTTGAACATATTGAACAATATACAGTATGCTGAGGAATTCAAATATGAGAAAGACATGGGCTTATGGTTGCAAACAGAATTCGATCTTTTTTTACTTGAATCTTCATACACTTAAAGCTGAAGTACAATTACTGTCCTAGGTTATAGCACTAAAAGGCAAAGCAAATTTAAAATTCTTCAAGTCAGGACTGCTATTAGTTCATACACTACCTTTATGCAATTTGAAAATAACAAATACTCTGGACCCAGATTAGTACATAAAGAGAGGGTTATAATGAGCATCCCTTTCTTCTATGGATACAAACTAGGTAGCAAGGACAAATAATGTTTAGATCACTGGTCAGTTCCTCAGGTGTATACAAAGAATAAAGTGATAAGGGCCAGTCTTGTTCCAGGAAGTGGGACTCAGAAAGTATTGGGAAACAATAAAGACCATCAGCAAACATTCCAATATAATGCTACTTACATCAACCTAAAAGTTAACTTGGTAAGATTAAGGTCTAGGAGACCATAAGACCAATTTGAAGATCAGAGGGAATAGTTAGATTTCCAAAGTAAAAAAAATATGTAAATATATACGAATTCTACAACAATGAAATTCCAACAAGCTTTGTAACCGGTTTATTTCAGTAAATCTTTTATCTGCTAGAAACAGCAGGAAAAGTTAAAACACCTTTATATATCTGCTTCTACCAGTCATCTATTTTGGGAATTGGATCATAAATGTACTATGAATAGAAATTTAAGTTGTAATGCAATGCCATATTTCAAATAAAAACTTAACAAATTCAAAGGCACAAAATCCTACCTTATTAGAAGGAGAAAAAAAGTGAAGTTTACAAAAGTCAATTAGGAAAAAAATGACTAATTTCTACAGATAGAGAAATAGTTATTGGGGAGAGGATAGTCTCAAAAGTTTCCTGAACACAGTATCCTAAAATATTTCCAAATATTTTCCTTTATTTTAGTTAGAGTTTTTCCAACAGGTATGCATGGCTGCATGTCATCAATTCAGTGAGTGAGAAGTTTGATAACACCATTTTTCTTTATCATGAAGATAAATATATAACTTAGCTTTGGGCTTATAGTTAAATGAACCACAAAACTCAGATTTATTAAAATCTATGATAGATTTTTGGGAAGAAATTTATTCATGTTTAAAAGTATTGGAAATTATTGTAAAGGTTATTGAACTGAAATTTGTATTAATTTTACCCCAGAAGAAAAGATGTAAGTAAAATCTTTATTTGCTTAACTATGTTATAAGGCATGGTTTGGTGGGCCAGACTGATAAAAAAGTAACTAAAAGTATTTCTGGTAGTATCTGCTGATAAAATATGAATAACATTTTTACAGTGTGATTTAATATCAAAACCAATGTGGTCCTGTAACCATAAAACATCCTAGATTTTGGTTATCATTAATTATCATTCCTTTCCCCAGCAAGGACAGCATGTTCTTAATCTTTCTCACCCCATATTCTATCATAATTATCTACTAATATTTCTAATTAATATTAGCAGAGCAATTTGACCCATGAGCTTTAGAAATTTTTATTTCTAAAAAAATAAATTGTTATTTCTTATCATCAAATCCACCTTTCTCCTGCCAGTGCCAGCATGTAGCAACTCTCCTCAGAGTGTAGTGATTTGCTGTGTTTAAAATTTTGTTAAATATGTTAATTTCTTCCCAAGCGTGATTTTCTGGCCTCTTTTTATATTTTTTTTATTTTACAATATTGGCATTTATGTTAAGTCCAATTATCCTTAATTACATTATTTTGAAGTGAATTTTTATTCAAAAATTATTATTTTTATTATTTTTATTTTATTTTATTTATTTAAATCAACATCTTCCTCTTTCCTAATCTATTCAGTTACAGTCATCAGAGGTGACCAAAGTTCATAACTTGGTGCCCATCTTTGGTGATACATTACTATTTTCATTTCAATATCACTTTCATGTGTGCTTGTCTGTGTCTGTAATTATTATACACCCAACCCTTTTATTCTCTTCATATATGGGATCTTTTACACACACACACACGTACACACATTTCTTTTTCTACTGAAAATTTT
The DNA here is from genome assembly GCA_004024945.1 of Uropsilus gracilis. Classification (NCBI taxonomy): domain Eukaryota; kingdom Metazoa; phylum Chordata; class Mammalia; order Eulipotyphla; family Talpidae; genus Uropsilus; species Uropsilus gracilis. The sequence goes on from PVHY01001152.1 coordinate 118,723, forward strand.
ACGGCTATCTCTCTATATCATACTATGAGAATTATTTTATTCTATTAAAGGTATATGTGATATTATATTGTAGGAATGTCCTAAAATTTATTGATGCCTCATAGAAAGATGGCTTAGTTTCAGTAATTTTTACTTTTATATACACACTGAAAGGAAGTTACTGTACATTTTTATGTACTTTTTATGTACATTTTTGCTTAGAGTAAATTTTTCAAAATGAGACTGCTGAATAAGGAGATTTTTATATGCTTCTTAAGACTAGGATTAATTTGTATATTCTCACAGAATTTATATAACACTCTAAGAAGGGTAGAAACTAAAAGGCGTTAGCAAACTCCAATGAATTGGTTGACTACTTTAATAGTAGAACTAACCTTTATAAACACTATCAATAAATTAAAATCAACTAGCCCTTTTATATTTTCCTTCAGCAATAGATTATACACAGTTATCTAAAGTTTCAGATAAGGAGCTTCAGATAACAGAAAACTCTTTATTGAAAAGCAGCAGTTGACTTTGAGTTTGATACAAATACAAGCCATCCTTCCACTGTTACTGAGTGACACTAGTTTCTCCTGGCTTTCATTGTAATATACTGATCACTATTAGGAAAAGCCAAGTGTAGGATACATAAAAGGATATTTTCTCTAAGAGGTTTGCTGCTACCAAAATTTGTATCCCAATACAAGTACATGGTAGCACACAGCTTCGTCATTCATGAAATAAGAAAAAAAAATAAATTCAAACAGAATTATATCAAATTCATGTGCCATATTACTCAACTCTGAGAATTTCCTCTTTCTTTAAAAAGTGAACAACTAGAAATACTTTTCTTCTATTATTCATTGAGATTATATAAGGGGGGTAAAACTGGGGAACAAGAGATTAAGATGATGCTTCATGGGTGACACAGTGGTGGGAGAACCTTGGGGTATACAATGATGTAAAAAAATATATACAATAAAACTGGAAGTGAATGTAATTTATTTCATAATTTGGAAAGAGTTGAAACAGGCACCCTGATTCATACTGGCTGGTGTAGCGTAAGAGATGTTTTGTATCCATGTGTGTCAGGAGCAGGTATTCAGCAGCTACCACCTTTGCTCATTATGACCAATAGAGTGGGTTTAGCGTTTATTTTCCAATGCCATGTCACTATATCCCACTTTAAAATATAATTTAGGAAGTTAATAATCAATCTCTAAGCATTTTATGACATTAACTATGTAATATCTTAGCCCCTTTAAAGAAGAAAAAATAATTGTAACGATAAACTTCTGAGTTTAGATTGAGAGAGCCAAGACATAACCAGAAGAGATAACAAGAAGATACACTATTCTGCCATCATCAACCTGTTTAGCTCCACACAAGAGTAAAAAGAACTCTATATGATAAAACTTGAGTAAAAGTGACAAGCCACATCATTAATGGAAGGGTTCCAACACTGAAAACAATTACTGCTGTTGTACCTAAATGTGAGTACATATATGTTTTATGCATGTTATGACTTCAGAAGATTCCCAACTGCTGTAAATTACAGCAAGCAGAGCATCTACACTCATTAAGTTCTGTAAAGCTAAAGACAAGATGGTTCAATTCAATTCAAACTAACTCCATTCAAATCAACCGTATCCTAAGGTGCAAAGCATATGCTGTCTACACTGCAATCTAGGAGTTTTGTCAATATTCCTTCTGCTCTAGATTTAACTCCATCCTCTCACCTTTGGGAGCTTCCCAGGCTTTATCTCTACAACCAATTCTAAAACCATAATCTAATGCAAGTTTCTTTGCAAGGCAGTCACAAATTCTCCTGTGCTTGATTTGAGATGTTAATACAATTAACCTGTGATTGCATGTAGTTTGACTACTTTTTCTTCCATCTGGAGGTGCTCAGGTCTCTTTTTTCGCTGCCAGCTATCAGTAGTCACTCTACAGATAGTAGATCAGCAGAGACTAAAGCAAGCTGATACCTTATGTTTGTCAGTACAGGTCTACCCTCCTACTGTGCCCAAACTGCTGTCTTCCCAGGGACTGAGCCAAGTGCCTTAGAACAAGATAGGCTGTAACTTTCTCTTAGGTTCAGAGTTGTTGCAAGAGATCCAAAGGAAGGAAGAAAGTGAGACCAGAATATTTATTCTACTGGACTCTTCCCTTCAAGGTGACCTAAGTTGACTCTGATCATTAACCAGGGGTCACTGCAACTTTCTAAGTGCTTCTCTCTGGACACTCAATCTCACCTGGTTCTGGTAACTCAGAAACAGAGGTTCTGGTAACTCCTCCCCTTGCAAGAGCTCCCGGGCACTGAACTGTCTATTTTTGCTTCCTTTTCCATACATCTGTATATAATAATTATGTTAAAAACTTCTAGAAATATTCTAATTCAAGAGAGCTATTTTCTAGCGGGTCCTGCACTGATCACAATCTGGTATTATCCATCAAGAAGTTATGATACGTTGATATCTCTTCCAGATCCCCTTGGAAATCACCTACCATTTGTGTGATCCTCCTTCTCTTCCGTGTGTCTCTTCTAAGAAGAGAATCTTTAACACTATCATCAGAAAGACAGCCAACAGGCTATGCTTGCTGTTTGCAAGGATGTGCAGTTGTAAGAATAGTTCTTACAAATGACCGGCTGAAGCAAGTGTAAGAGCAACTCCTTACCCAAGTTCAGGGCAACTTTATACCCTAACATTCTCCTAGGGGATTAACAGAAGTTATAGGCACATGAGAACATTTGTATAATTTGCTCAAAAGCAGTGGTCGGGGAGGTCAGTATATTAATGATAACAATATATTATTTTCCTTTCTCTTGTCAATCCCCCTGATTGTTATTTCCATCTAATGTGATTGTAAGTTTACAGGAAAAAAGTTTAAAGTTTTAAAAAAACTTTAAAAAAGTTTAAAGTTTTACATTCTATGCATTAATACCACTATCCAACTTTATATCCCATGCTTGTTTTAACTAATGTAAGATCAATTTACTCAAATAAAATATGAATGAGATTGTACAAATCATGTTCCATAGTTTGCACATGCATGCATGTTACATTCTTACCAGAATAGTGTAAATACTGCACCTGAATGAACTGATGTGATTTTTATTTCCTTTGTTGATAAGCACACTTTCTACCAGCAATCTACCCTGGGTTTCTGATTAGTCAGGAAGGATTGAAAGAAAAATGAACTATGCATTGCTTGATTTCCACATTTCCTTCTAGACCATTATTTTTAGTATAAATGGACAATCAATATGGGCAAGTGACACTAGTAAGAAAAGACCTGATAAATTCCCTTAATTGCTTGTGTTTCTAGGACTATCACTGACTTTTGTATTCCAAAAAAATTGTTTCACATGGCAAAGGCAGCCCCTTGGACCAATTGGCACCCCCACTTATTTATTTTGACAGATTCAACACATTTGCTGAGTCTTGCTAAATTACTATTCATTCTGCTCCACCGAAGCTTTAGATTCATGGGGTATGTGAGTGCTACTCATGGATGGGGCGATAAGGAATGCCAGCCACACATATTGCACACAGCTCTGCTCATGTGTATGCTGCATTGTCCTATCAGATGATGCTTACATGGGATAAATTTAAAAAATATTTTATTTTTCAAGATATTAGCTTCAGAACTTTAAAAAAGTGCAGAGGACTTCTGAGGGTGGGGCCCTATGTGACTATACAGTCATGAGCCAACTGTATTTGTACTGGATTTTGCTGAAATCACAACCTTTATTGTTTGCCCTGTAAAGTTTCTTCTATTTCCTGCAGATTTCCCCTGATAGCATTTTCTCAATAAGTCACTTGCAAATGAGTCCTTTTCTCAAAGTTTGCTTAGGAACTCAAACCTAAAACTGCTTTTATTGGAAATGTTCCTGAGAAGCAAATCTAGCATGAGATTCAGGGACTGCATCACTTACTAATCAAATAGTGAAAAGCACCCTACCTCTGCCCCCTGCACTGGTGGTAAATGGAATATGGCAGCCTGTTGAATGCTGTAATATTATAATTTCTAAGATCTCCATCTATATAATTGCAACAGAGGTGAATAGGATGTGTTTGGCTTGTATAGTATCACTCTTGATTGAGGGCTAATAGTGGAAGTGTAGAATTGATTGTTTTTGTGCTACTGTGTTATGAAGAGAACAATGACAGGTTCAATGGAGTTAATTACCAGCTGAAGAGTATGAACATCAGAAATGCTCCATGACAGCATTAAAAAATAGAAGTACTTGTTTCCAAAAACAGGAGTCAGCACACTCCAGCTCTTGGTACAAGTCTGAGTTATTACTGTTTGTATAGATAGAGTTTTCTAGAACACAGTCCTGTTTGCTCATTTACATGTGGTCTATGGTTGTTTTCACACTAAAACAACAGACTTGAATTGCTGCAACAGAGACTACCTGACTCACAAAACCTAAAATATTTATCTGATCCTGTATTGAAAAGTCTGTGAATTACCAGTCTCCAGTCTGAGAATATAATGAGCTGAAAACAAAGCCCAGGACTTGAATGTAAAACTAGGAAGGTGTCAGTGAAGGTTGAATGTAGTCCTCATCAAAATCAGAAACCTGATAGAGGTGGATTGAAACTTGTGGTGGAGTCACGTGGATAAGATACACTTAGGTTTATTTCACTGTGAGATTTTCCTAGAATCTTTTTGTCATGCAGAGGCTTGTCCTTTAATATAATGGAAGACCATGATCCACTCCACCATGTCTAGAGACCATCCAGAGGCATAAACAGAGACAGGTGCTCAACAGAAAAATGCTTGTCTTCTTAAAAATAGACCCACAGCTCCTCCTCTATCATCTTCTACTAATCTATGCACCATATGAAGTATCATAAACTGGGTATACTAAATTAACAGAAACATATCCTCTCAGTTCTAGATGCTACAAGTTCAAACATGTCATATTGGCAGGTACTCTTTCTCTGGACATTCTACAAAAGACTTCCTTTCACAAACATCTTTCCTAAAGATGTTTCTGTTCATCTCTAGCTATCCTGGTACTCATGGGGTTGTTTGCACATATCACCAACTTCTGACTCTGACTTCCTATGGCCTTCTCCCCTGTGTGTCTGTGTGTCTATCTAAATTCCCCTCCTCTTACAAGAACACTGGTCATTGAAACAATACACACCCCAATCCAGTATGATCCTATTTTAACCTGATATGTAGAAAGACCCTATTTGCAAAAAAGGCCACATTGGAAGTTTCTGGGTAGACATGAATTTTAGGGGCATGCTATTCAAGCCAGTATAACACTTTATCAATAATTAGGTTCAAATGGAAGCAAGCAACAGATGCAAATGGAAAAATGTTGCCCCCTTCTTAAGAATAGAAAAACTAAACCTAGAAGGAGCTGTAAAATTTGATTAATATATACACTGGCATGAACTGGAAAAGTATGTTTGGGAGTGAATTCTGAGGGTGCTGGACAGTGAAGAAGATGGAACTGATCTTTAAGTTTAAATAAAGTAGTTTGGGTTTTGTGTGGGCATTTGGGATTCAACACTCTGAGAAGGGGCCTCCATGCTAATATTAGTATACTGCCAGGATGGCTCTTGGGATTTTCAAAATGCTGATGTCACATGGATGGGAATAGAAGAATGGGGAAGAGAATAGATTCAGAAAGTAAGCCTCATATATTCCTCAATTTCTGAGGGAAGGCTCAGAAAGTGAGAAAGCTAGAGTGGATCCATGATATAAGACTGAAGAGTGGATCCATGATATAATACTGAAGAATTAAATACTTGATCATATTTCTTGGACAGGCCAGAGAACACTAACACCACAAAGCCAAAAAGAATATGATGATGAGGTAGTCAACTTCTTAACTCAGTAGTTTAGGCCAAAAGTGATGATAAAAGATGCCTTTGCAGATTAAGAACTTGAATCCTTATTATTAAAGGAAAATACAAAATTCCAGAATATAAAATTCAGATAAAAATCATATAACTACCAGAAGCAAGATGAATTGAATTGCTGTATAACAGGACCAAGTTTAAAATGGCAATCAGGAAAATTGATGTGGAGTGTTTATTGACAATACTGTTTCTAGGTGCAAGATAGATGAATTGCAAGCTTGATCTAGAAAACACAATAAAAAGACCCAGAGTGAATAATGGCAACTTTATAGAAAGTGATAGAAACTTTATAGAAAGTGATGGTTGTCTGTTTTCTAGACATGAGTGAGTTCCTATACTTTGATTTCTCGATTGAAGGGAAAATGACACCTTCTTAAAGAATGATACTGAATCCATGGCAAGTGCATGGAACTCAATTTCTTTCCTTCCTTTAAAGATCTTATGGCTGTATGTTCAGGAATATGCTAGATAAAAAATATGACTTTTGAGGATTGCTGAATACAAAGTTCTAATTAAATCAGTATCCAGAAAGTCAAAGCACCACCAACACTCCATTGTTACAAAAAGGGTTTATGGAATTCATGTGGCCATGTAAGTCGTGGCTGGTAGTATCTCACTATGGGTTCAATGAATCCACTGAATAACAAGTTTTTTATTTCTTTTTTATTTTCTCTTAAGCATTAAAACAATTTTAGACACATAAGTAACTCTTCATTTTCATTTCTGGTCCTGGTTCTTTCTAAAATTACTTGTCAGAACCCTGGAATGTGAGGCTACCAGGGTGAAGGGTAAGCCTGCTGAGAACCATGGATTATGCACTTGCTAATAATGGGATATTTGCATCATTGCAATAAACTTTCCATCGATTCTTTGACATATGGAAAAAGAGAAATCACAGTAAGTCAAGAAGATGCCCCTGAAATTTCCCATCCATCAAAATTCCTAAAACAAATGAATACCACATTCCAGGTAGAATGGAAGAAATCAGTGTCACTCCCAAAGGTTTATATGACAAGGGTGACAGTCCCCTATATGTCAACATTTAATTTATTAATCTGGTTTCTGTAAAAACAAAACAAAACAAAACAAAAACAAAATCATGCTAAAATACAGGACTTCCCAAATCAAAGCCCCTATCCTAGGTATGGCATTCCCATTAAAATAAGTTGCTGCACCTAGCATCTCTTATTCTAAATGAATAAAATGAGTGGACAACAGAGTTTGTTAGACCTCTTCTGGTTATATATATATATATATATATATATATATATATATATATATATATATAACCAGAAGAGGTTATATATATATATATATTATATATATATTATATATATATATATAAAATATTTGGTACTTGGGTGTTGTGTTTGTTCCTGACTCACTTTTAGGGTCACTTAGGTTTTCCAGTTTTGAGTGGATCCCCACATGAGACAAGAAAGTACCCCATAGGTGAGTCTAGTTGTTCAATTCAGAATTCAAATATTTCCTAATGTCAACACAAAAAAATAGATATACATGCCTGATCTGTTTTTCTCTTTTTCTAAGACAAAGTCCTATTGTTCTCCATTGAAAACCCTCAGATAGTCCACTTACAGCAAGTGCATAATCCAAAGTGATCAACGGTCTTCCCTTCACCCTAGTGTTCCTCATATCCCAGGATTCTGATAAGTAATTTTATAAAGAGCCAGGATGAGAAATGAAAATGAAGAGTTGCTTACAATGCCTAACCTTGTTTGAATGTCAAAGAAAAAATAAAAACAGAAAAAAAGTGTGTGTTTCTTATAAATACAAAGAATGACATTATTCTTCATCTTTTCTTTTTATCATCTAAGATCCTGGCCCACCTTCTTCTGATATCAGACCCTGACACCAGCAACTACTTCCCTCCCTTCTCAGAACTGCCTGGCTGTGGCCCTGTGGCTGAGTACAGAGCTAAGAGCAACCTTGATGAATAAAGGAAAGAGGAAGTATGTTTGCAAGTATAAGTGATCCTGGAAGTGTAATGGTGGCGAGAATGGGAAGGGGAACACATGGAGGAACAAGCTGGAAATCATCTCAACACGGAAAACTCCTTACAAGAAAAGGGAGAAGGGCAGCAGTTTCCCAATACAGAATTTAGGAAGAGTAGCCTAGTCATGGAGGGCATGATTAGGGCTATCTGTCTTTAATTTTTTACAGGCTACATTTGATCACAATGAAATCAGAACTGACGGTAAAAGTTTGTAGGAACTGATGGTGGAAGTCAGTGGAAAGACTAAGAAACAACAAATAAGGTTTTTCCTGAGGTTAGTAATGTGGTCTCTGCTCTACAAGCTTGTAATTGTAGAAGTTATTTTTTCTGTAAGCCTTTTGGTGCTTCTATGTACCAGTTACTATTTGATTATTGTTTTGTCTTTCCAGCAGCAAGGCAATTTCAAATAGTTTTAGGAAAAATATTCTTCTCATAATATGAAGTTACTAAAGCTCTATAAAAAGCAAAAAAAGAAAATTCACATTTATGTTGTTCTTTAATTTCCAATTTGCAAGCCACATTTTTATAAATACAATAAATGTTACCCAAAATATCTAGAAAGGTGAATAGTGGATATTTTACTGCTTTGAGATTGATGTCATCAAAATGCAGAGATTTCCTGACTAACTTTAAATATTTTAAAGTGAAGATATCTCCTAATATATTTTATTAAAGTGCATAGGCTAATCTGATGTACTGTAGGAAATAGGAATACTAATCCCATTATATAGAGCATTTTAAGTCTATGTGTGCTTTAAGTTTCAAGCGCTATGCTGGCCTGTGGGTATAGAAATAAATAAAACAACAGTCTCTGCCCTTAAGGAAATATACACATACCCCCCTTTCTCTCATGCACACAATTACAAGCAAGTAATTGTAATATGATATACTCTCAACATAAACAAAGTACTTTGACAACAACAAAAAAAGTGATTAATTTCAAATGAGATGTTTAAAACCTAATAAAGAAGACAACATGTGATATGGGAAATTAAATAATGTAATGAATTTCATGGGGGAGTCAACGAAAGTTGGAAAGAAAATTGCTAGTCAAGGAGGAGAGGAAGGCAAGAATGTAGAGGGAACCCCCAGAGAAACATGAAAACCTGTGGGCTGGAGTGAATAAAAGAACAAAAGAAGTCAGTTAAAGTGAGAAAGAAATGAGTCACAAAAAGTGGTGGGAGGGATGTAGATTTGCATTTTTAAGAGAACATTGATTTTACTATGCATATTAGAAATTGAAATGCCTATAGATTAAAAAAAATAAAATATCACATACCTCTGATTCCTTCCTTTATCAAAGCCTGGCAAAATATATAACAAACTTTGTAATGGAAAAAAGAAACAATTTTGACAAATTAACATGTGTATTCTGTTTTATGGCATTGTTTTGCATTACATTTAATATATTGCATCATTTTATATCTATGCTCTTTATTACCTTTGGGATAAACTTTTATATGAAGAGCGTCATTTCTCCTAACATGCAAGTTGAAGCAATTGGCTTTTAATACCACTCTAAAGAATCATTTTCATAACTTCTCTTTTGGGATTACATTTTCGAAGTAGCAAAGGTTTGGGGGAAACAGAAACAAAGATGGGTATAGAAAAAGCAAATATTAGGGAGAAATTGTTGGTGATTATCAAGCAATTCTACTAGCAGAACTTAAGAGCAACTAGATGTTAGGCATTCATCTTTATTTATCATCAAGTCTATTAGTGTGAAGTGCAGAGTGTTTTTCAATATTTTCCAAGGTAGTTAAATTCTTAACAAGTTTACTATTTAACATAAGTGACTCAAAGAAAATAATACAAGATACTATCTGTACATTGCATTAATCAAAACATGTCTTTGTGAGTAGCAATTATTAGTATATAGTTCTCTATTTCCAATAGATGAAACATATATACTGTAGAAACTAGAGTGATGAAAATATTATCTTGATTTAGGCAAGGGTTTCATAGGTGTGTACCTGTGTCAAATCCTATCAAGGTACACATCTAAGGCACCTGCAGTTTACACCTTTTACATTTTACATTTATAAGTTTACATTTATACCTCTATGGAGCTGTTAAAATGTTTCTACTTGTTTTTGTGTTTCAGTGATGTGCTTACTATATATATTTATATCATAAACATTTTACCAATAGAAAGAGAATTAGACAATTTTTAAATTTTCTTATGCGTATTTGTCCTCCTTTCCTCAATACTTTACAGCAATAAAAATACATTCTTTTAACACAAAACGCCATAATAAATTTAATTTTAAAAATTCCTTTTCATGAGTAAATTCCAAATTATATCAATTTCATAGAACTCCAAAGAAAACATGGCCAACGAACACATGAGCAAAAAAAAAAAAAAAGTTCATCCACAACATCAGGAAAAGGAAGTCACAACAACAATGAGCTACCATCTCATACCCTATCAAAAATACCAGAAGCAATCATTGTTGGTGAGACTGTGGAGCAAAAAAGTACATGACTGATGGGCATGTAGACTGGTGCAGCTCTGTCCTTGGGTACTTAGGCTGCTTCCATAACTTGTCTACTGTAAGAAGATGTGGTATATAAGGAAACAATGTGATACTACAGTGCTAAGAGGGAGGGGCATAGAGGGTGGATAAAAGGGCCAATTGTATGGTGAAGGATAGAATTGAACTTTTAAAAGGTACACTTAATGTAGCAGATACAGAGGTTGATTTATAATGATGCACATTTGAAATATAATGCAATGTAATGCCAACAAAAAATATAAAAATATGTATCTAACGTTAATAAAAGACAGCTCCAAAACATCAAGTTTAGAGCTAGTTTATATATTCTTCCTGCTTTTTAGAGTATTTTCTTTATAATGACTTTAAATATTAGCTCTTAAAATAAATAAAATGTCTTTTAAAGAAAAGTACCATCTTGTCATACACTCAAAACTTCAACTAAACCAGCAGTTATTTACATTAGTAAATGTGTTAAAATAGCTAAAATGTCAATATTGAAAACCCTCTTTGGTTGTGACCCCTTACTCTGTCAAATGAACTGGTGGCGACTTGTGTCCCCTCTTGCCTAGGTCCTCGGACAGAAAGAGGCAGAGAGGGAGGCCAAGCAAGGCTTAGCCCAGTCCTTTCTTTGGCAAGTGACACGTTCTAATCTCCTCACTGCGTTTCCATTTAGGTGAAACAAAGAACTAGGAATGCCCGAGTGTGGCACTGGCGTGGACAACGGGGGCAACATTTCGGTAGAGAGATGCTATTGCCAAGTGTGCGTCCTGCCAGCGGGGCTTAAGCGCCCTGGGCCTCCCTGTGCAGGGAGCCTGGCGACAGGAAAGGACTTATGACGCATCACCAGTCACCTAAGGCCACATTCTGATTCAGACCTGACTCTCCCAGTGCCCTGGAAGAGCAGGCCTGGCGTCAGTTTCCCCACTCCTAAAGAGGACAAGGTATGCTGTCCTGCTTCTTGTTCCTCTCCAAGCACATCAGCACCTCGTTAGTGTCCCTGCGCAGATGGTGCCCAAGCTTTGCGCTCCTGCTGCGCTGCACCCCAAGACTCTCCTTGAGCCCCGGGCCCACTGTGCCCTGCCGCCTGTTGACTGCAACCTCTTCCTCTGGACCAGGCTCAGCCCCCTCCCGGGTGCGCCAGAACTTCCATCCGGATTCCGAGGCCGCCATCAACCGCCAAATCAACCTCGAGCTCTATGCATCCTATGTGTATTTGTCCATGGCTTATTACTTCTCCCGAGATGACGTGGCCTTGAACAACTTCGCTAACTACTTCCTTCGCCAGTCCCGAGAGGAGACCCAGCACGCAGAGAAACTGATGAGGCTGCAAAACCAGCGGGGAGGGCAGATCTGCCTGCAGGAGATCAAGAAGCCGGTCCAGGATAACTGGGAGAGCGGACTGAAAGCCATGGAGTGCGCGCTCCTTTTGGAAAAGAGCGTGAACCAGTCATTGCTGGAATTGCACGCTCTGGCCTCGGACAAAGGTGATCCCCATTTGTGTGACTTTCTGGAAACCCACTATCTGAATGAGCAGGTGAAATCTATCAAAGAATTAGCTGACCACGTGCACAACTTGGTTAAGATGGGGGCCCCTGATTCTGGTCTGGCAGAGTACCTTTTTGACAAACATACTCTTGGAAATGAAAACAACCAGAAATAGGCTACAGGCTGTCTTCCCTACCACCCTGGGGTGCTAGAACCCAGAGTCAGATCTCCTGCTTCCTTAACTTTAAAGTGCACCTCCACCTTCATGTTCCTTGGTTACACTGTTCTTCCAATAAAGAGATGTGTAGAGAAAATGTATTTATCCTCATGGTAGCAAGAACTTTTTGTCGAGTAGCAAAATAATTTCCCCAGCTTGAAAGGTCATTTAGGATACTGTGTGTATGTGTGTGTGTGTATCTGCACAAAAAAGTCTACTGAAAGTACATGCAAACTTTTTCCTGTACCAAATATTACTCTAGACAATGAATCAAGTCCTTGATTTTCAACTTAGCAAGTGCCAGTTATTTTCACGACCTTAAACTAAAGGCTAAAATAGAAAAGTGTGTAGGATAAATAACTATACCAAGATGAATAATATATATACATATCTATATATAAATCTCTATATATGTAAAAATCATGCACTCAAAATGTTATGACCAATTTACTGTTTCCCAAAGTGTGTTCCAAGAGAAAATGTCTGGAAATTATTTCTTTCAAAAAAGGAAATTTTGTGTCAAATAAGTTTGAGATAAACTATGAGTCACAAAGTATATTAACATTTTAAGAACTCTAGGAAGGAAACTAAAATGTTTGAATTATTTTTATTTAGTTTTATTTAGGGCCGGTAGTCAGTCATTCAATTTCAGCTAGTTTTTTGTTGTCTCATGATGATGTAACTATCCAGGTCTGTCTGATTACAAAACAGACTTTATACACTTCATCACTGAACTGTATAACCTCCCTTTTAACATATCAAAAAGAGTGAACACTACAGAAAACATCTTGCTATGACTTTTAAAATCAAGGAGCACGAACATTCAGGTGAAAAATTAAGAGGGGAACTAAATTGAGGTAGGCTGCTGCTGACCATATGTATTTGGAGCTGAGGGGTGGTAGAATGTATAAAAAGGGAGTATATTTGGTGGGCAGTTCTTGGGCTTAAACTAAGCACTGGGTGGTATTTGGGAAGATGGGCTGGAGCCATATTGGGGAAGGTGAGAAGTTTGGTCTTAACTTAGCTAACAATGGTGGTGCTTTGAAGGACTCCAAAATGGCAAATACTGTGATGCTAAAAGCTGAACAATCATACAAGTTCACTTGTACAGAATTAAAATCAAAAAACAACCTTAATGTTTGTGTTAGTTTGTGTCCTTTGAGATGTCCATGGGGGTTAAGTGCAAAAAATTACTACAAGAAAAAAAAAGGCCTTTAAGAGATAATGAGAAAGAAGCTAGGAGAACAGGGAAACCTTCAGACTTCTTGTAATTCTTAGGGGGGAAGGAAAGGAAAGCTGGGCATAGTTCTCCAGAAAGTTTTTCTAGGCTATCAGGAAGCCCTCCAGTCAATGGCACCCGTCAGGAAATCCCAAGTCTCAAAAAAATGGAGAAAGAAACAGACTGTTCAGCAATGAGTTCCTCGCTGAGAGCAAAGTTCTAGCTTCAACAAACTAAGAGATGATTAATTTTAGAGCATAACATCTGGGAGCCCTTGGCAAATTAAGCTCCCTGCAGACCCAGATTTGAGAAGAAAATTCAGACAACTACGAATTTGACACAATGGTTTAGATTAAAATACCATATGTGGGATGTTCTACAGCTAATAAATAGGAATTTTGTCAAACATGTAATGATAGGGCAAAGATTCACAATGTTTTCTCTTCAAAACAAGCATATTACAAGACAGGGTCACATTAATTATATATACAATTATAAGAAAATTACATAATAAACATATAAAATGTATGGGATTATATATTCCAATGTGTGAAACTGCACAATCTCTTAAATAATGAAATCATTTCCTTGGGTGACTTGTCTTTTTAAAATAAATTTTTCATCATGGACACCCATTATCATCATAAAAAAGTAAAAAATAAGATAAAGAGAATGTAACAAAGGTCTGAACAATGGGGTAATCAGCGAAAACAGAAACAAAGGTGCGGGTGAGAGTTTAGAAGAAGAAACTTTACAATGACAAATAACTGGAGAGCATTACCGAAAATAAATGGAAAGAAAACGGTTAGATCTCAAGCCTGAGTTTCTGTAAAGTAAGGGAGCTTATAGGGATCTGAAGGAGAGAAAGTATCAGAGATAAGAGAATGAGTAAGATTTCACAGTCGATTTTGCTGAAGGACCCCACTTTACAATGTATCCTAATGCTGTTTTGTTGTGCCACAAAAGACTCATATTTCTTCAGAAACTTGTCTCAATTCTTCTACATCAGTCTTTTCTAACCAGTCTGTTATGAAATTATTCAGTAAGTCACTACCCATCTTTTCTTAATTAAATAATATTAAAGTGAAAATGAAATAAGTCTCCTGAAATTCTTGGGGAGAGGGAGTGTATATATGTGTGTGTGTGTATGCGTGTGTGTGTGTGTGTGTGTGTATTTATGCCTTTCCATACTGGATAGTGATTTTTTTTTATTCTATGATGCTGTCAAAAAGCATTCAATATCCATTATCCCAGATGATAATTTTATACATTCTTATTTTTCTTAAATCTGCCAATACTCCTCCCTTTTCCTACTGCCAGTTGATAATCCTCTTATTTCACTGAGAATTTAGAAGTAATCCACTGGAAAAAATTTATACTCTGCTATCAAACTGATTACATAATCTGTATTTCCATAATAAGCATTTGTTTTGCTACAATGATTGAATTATTTAGGTTGTTTCTTGAAACCACCTTCCCACTGTGGCATGAAGTGTAATCCTGCCACATACTCAAGGAAACTGACATTACAACATCAAGTATCCTCCCTGCCCTTTCTATTTGTTGGTGCCCCTGAGAAGCAAAACTGGTATTATTTTTTCCATACTTAAAAAAAATACCACAATTAGACTTTTATCTCTTCCAGAAAATACTAAGCTACCACTTTCTACTCAGTTTTCTTCTACAGTAAAATTTCTTAAGACTTAGTTCTGCTCCCTCTCTCCAGTAATTCTTTTTCTTTCAAGATCATTTTTTTCTCCCATGTTGATAAATCCAGTAGGCATTTCTCAACTTCTTAGTCAGGTAGCAGGACTTGCTATTTCTCCCTTGAAGCATTCTCTCATAGTTTTATATCTCTGTCTTCGTGGCTAACCTTTCCTGCAATTTCCTGAAATTAACACATAAAAATGCTCCAGAATCCATTCATCAAATCTGAATCTATTTCCTTCTTTATTTATACTTTCCCCTAAATATCTCATCTATTCCCATAACTTTTATTTAAATATGAGTTGAAAACATACTGATATAGTTTATTTGACTTCATTTCTCGAGATTCGTATATCTAAAATCGAATAATTATGTATCCTTGAAGGTCTAATAGACATCTCATATTTAACATGAAACACACTATTTGATTTCACTATGCTCTACAAACCATTTCACCCAATCTTTTACTTCATAATATGTGGAAGCAGAAGCACTGTTCTGCCATTTCCTAAGGTAAATCATTCTTGACTTCTCTGTCATACTTTATGCTTCATCAAAACCATTTCATTTTTCCTTCAAAATACTGAATCTTACCACTCCTTATAACCTTCATCATTGTCATTCTAGCACAGGCTCCCCTCTTCTTTGCCTGCATATGTGCATTTTATATTATGCTCTGAGGGGGCTAACTGCTTGCTCACTGAGCACATGTCCACAAAGTGACCAAGGATTAACTACTTTGCTCAAAACCCTTCAGTGGCTTCTCTCATTTGGAATAAAAGTCAAAGCACTTATCATATCCTCCAAAGTCCTTTGTGATTTGAGCCCCTGGTAACTTGATGTCTATTTTCTATGGGTGTAATAGTGCATACAAAATTAGGTAAGAGAGATATTTCCCCACTAACTCCACCATCCCACTCCTCTCCACATCAGATATATCCACTTCCATATGAGAACATAAAGAAGGGAATATCTCTTTTGTTCATCTTCAGTTGCATCTGCTTCCTTGTGACTTAGGACCTATTTATTCTGCTGGAAAATAGGTTCTTTCTTCCCAGATGAGGACATGATTTGCATTCTCACTTCCTTCAGTGTCTCACTTCCTTCAGATTTCTGTCAAGTGGCAGATTTTACTGATTATCCAATTTACATTAGTATCCATTTTCTCATCTCTGTATCCTCTTACTGGATTAGTTTTGCTCCACAGAATTTGACACATCCTGACACAATATAAAATTTTTTTTGCTTGTACTTTCTTCGCTCATTAGCATGTAAATTCTGTGAGGCAGGGACTTTATTTTGTCCACGACTGTCTCCACAGCTCCAAAGATTTATTTTTCAGCGGACTCTCAAAGTGATGTGAATGAGTGAATGAAATATCCAGAAGCAAGCTGGCAGAGCTGATTATTATCTTTCAAAAAGTTGGATTCAGAGAAGTGAATCTCAAGTTGCCCATGTAAAAATGATAGTTAAGCCTGGGAAAAGACTTTTCTGACAGAGAGAGAGAAGAAAGACAGGAGAGGGATCCAAATATAGAAACTTGTTTTTAAGGAGCTTTATATTTAGAGGAGATTGGATATAAGATTCTTGACAACACACAGAAAGAAAAATAAAAATAGAAGTTCAATAATAACTCTGGTCAGGGAAACCATGAGATGAGAGAAATTTTCATCAAATGCCACAGAGCTTAATGAGGTTATAGACTGACATTCAGAGTTGAAAATCATTAAGTCACTTTATTTTAGAATAGTGTTTTGGGTTTTGTTTTGTTTTTTGTTTTGTTTTGTTTTTGGAATGGTAACAATAGAAGGCCCAAATCCTATGATTAAAGTAAACAAGGAAAGGAATATAAAGTTCTCTTTTGAAAAATTCCTCTTTTTTAAGTAATATTCAAATGCATAAGAGGCTAGAGAATGACTATCATGAGAGCTGTTAGGATGATGAAAGAAGCTATAAAAAAGGAAAAACTTGAGAAGCCAGAGATAGTATGAGGTTCCAGGGAGAATGGAGCAGGAGATAAAGGATCCAGGTATGACCTTGAAAGATATAACCTCCCAAACCCACATGCATAGAAGAACGATCTATTTAAAATGAAAGAGGGCAAATGGAGGTTGTTTACATTGGATGAACTCAAACTTCTCAAAAAGTAGCAAGTGAAATCAATTACTGTGCTACCTCTCTATCTAGAAATATTTTAATTTCATTTCCCAGATACTATAAAATATTAAATTTAAGTTATTTAATGATGGAATATAATCCTTAGTGCATTCTATTATATATGTAGAAAGACAAGAACTTTCACAAATTAAAAAGTATGTGACTGAAATTGAGACAAATGGAGGCTCAATATAAACAAAAACCTACTATACAGACTGCAGTGACTCCAAGCCCCTCAATATCATGACAGATTGTCTCACTCTTGAACAAATATACCCAGTGATGCCAAGACCCATGGGCTGCAGACTTTCAGGAAAATATAGCATATT
The DNA here is from genome assembly GCA_004024945.1 of Uropsilus gracilis. Taxonomy (NCBI): domain Eukaryota; kingdom Metazoa; phylum Chordata; class Mammalia; order Eulipotyphla; family Talpidae; genus Uropsilus; species Uropsilus gracilis. The sequence continues at coordinate 136,222 of PVHY01001152.1, forward strand.
GCCCCTAATACAAGCAGCTCTTGAAAATCATCATCCTTCACTTTCAAATGTATACAAATTTGGCACAGGACATTTAAAAGGGTAGAAATTCCTTAGAGAAGCATGTAATGTATATTGCTGGGATAGTCCAGGAGAGAGTGTGTCTCTATGTGTGTCCATTTTTTTTTTTTTTTTTGCTGAAACCATCACCCAGTGTTTCTGATGTCTCCAACATTCACCTAACTTTTCAAAACTTCAAGATTGCCATTATAAAAGGCAGCAGGAAATACTGACCTCCACCATAACAAAGAAAAGTGAGAGTTTTATCTAATGGAGAAAGGGTTGGGGGTGGAGGGCTCCTTCACAAGCCTCTCTCAAGCATTCCCTCTAAAAGTGCACTACAAAACACATCAGGAGCAGCAGGGAAAAGTGCACAAGCTAACCCAAAACTAAAAGGATAGTCAGTATGTCTGCGTACAACAGACTATTTATTCATCATGAGCCATAAAGCAGCACTCAGTTTACAAAATGAGAAAGAAACACAGGCTATTGTGCATGTTATTAGCTTTCCTAAACTTTACAGTTCTGTTGTGGGAGATTAAGACACTTAAAAGGATTTGTTTGTTTGTTTTTTCCATAAATCCATGAACAAATATTACATGTGCACACTCACGCACAACCTTAGTGTCAAATGGAGCCCCAATGCCCAAAAAGGAGGGGGATGCTTCTCAGAGAACAGATCATAGTCATACACTCAGTTTTGGGCTCCTTCCAAGCAAGTTGGCCAATTTCCCAGCACAGTTGGTGGCCACGCAATCTCCTGAGAGAGCTCTAATGCTTTTGGACATACCTTAGTCTCTGTCAAACCCTTGTGCACCATGTTTTCATAAACTGATTTAGCAAAAGGAATTTCCAGCACCACAAAAGAACGCTTAGTGTAATCAAATGTTATTGAATGACCTATACACAGATACTAGACAGTGCAATCTGGTGATTAAAAGCCTGCAGCTGAAAATTCAGAATAGCTCAGTAAGAATAGCCACTCTACCACATACCAACTTCATGATTTTGAGAAAAGTTAAGTGCTAAGACACTGATTTTTCCCCTGCCATATGATAACAGCCAGCTTCAAGGCTTATTTTTGAAATTAAATGATAATGCACATAAAGTTCAGTAAGTTGACTAGTACAGACAAATGATAAAATAAATATTAGCTGTTTAGAATTGGTATTTTAAAGGAGGAGAAATTAGGTGGGTTAGTGACTACTTTGCCTGTTGATGCAAAGACCATCTCCTTTGTCAGTTGCCCTCATTAAAAGAACCTGTAACCAGGAGATGATGCATGTAATACTTTTTGAATTATATAGCTTTTAGTTTCTCCTGAAATTTTAACTACTTGAAGTTATCATTTATTTAAAAAGTCATAAATTTTAAATGTAGCAAATAAATAGTAGCTATTAATGTGACTCCCTTCTAAGCAGTGTGCATCTGTTGCATTTCATTATGCCTCCACATTAAATTAGGAAGTAATCCAAACAATAGAAAGTTGGAAGAGAACTCATATTACTTTCCCATTTATCTAGCCTAGGGCATTTCTTAAAATTGGGTATTTGTTTGTTTCATTTGCTCTCTCCTTAGCCACTGAGAGAATGGACACACAACTTCCATTTCACATAGTTCAGTATGTACAATTTTCAATTACTACATTTTAGTTAAATAAAAACAGTCCCTCAACAATATGAGCCAAACTTTGGTAACCATGCTGTGAGGAAATTGCATAAAAAACAGAATTATTGCTCTTTAACCCACAAATCACTACATAAAGAGCAGATGCTCACCACAATCAACTAGTTATCAGTCACACCACTTTTTACACAGTCTGTGAGTAATCATTCCCTATGCACCTTTTTAACGATTTGCCTTCAGACTAGTTAAGTATATGGTTATGATGTCCCTTTGTCTCCCAGTGATGAGTCTAGGTATTATTCTATGATATTGGACAACCTGGAGAGAGAAGATGTGTTATTTATACACAATGGAATACTACACAGTATAGAAAGAGATGAAATTGATAAAAAGAGATGAAATCCTACCATTTGCAACAATATGAATGTATTGGAAGGTAGTATGCTAAGCAAAATAAGTCAGAAGACAAAATACCAGATGATTTCTCTGATATGGGGAATATGAGAAATAAAACAAAAGAATACAAAAAGACTAAACCAAAACAAACTAGAAATCTCCCTTTAGAACTGAGCCTTCAAGAAGGGGAGGTAAATGTTGGGAACAATGGTGGAGGGAGTCTGGTGGACAATGAGTGAGGATTATGGTTGTTTTGGGGCCAGGCATGGTGTAGTAACATATATATGAAAAGGTGAATCTATGTCCCTAAATCACATACACTGTTGAAAACCAATCTCACCTCAATTTTTTAAAAAAAGTTACAGAAGAGAAAGAATTGTTCAAAATATGAAAGTGTAACAAAGAAGAGAAAAGCAATATTACTAGAAGTGAAACTGGATATTATTAAAATTTATTTACCTAACTGAGCAGTTATCACGGAAAGCATGAAGCTCTCCCAGAGAAATGACACCATAACACATTCCATGTGAAAGGAACTCTTGGAAATGCTATACAATAGTCAAAGCACAAAGGTAAAATTTTGGATATGGATCCAAATTTTGAAAGGAGAATGACAATTCACTAAGACATAAAAATAGATGCTGGCTCCATTTGCAAATTTATAAGAAGCAAAAGGCAAACACTGATCAAATCATTGATAGTTTCTTTAAAAAGATACAGAAATTTTAGTTTTCTAAAATACCTGGGAATAAACCTAACAAAAAACGTGAAAGAACTATACAAAGAAAATTTTAGAACACTGCTAAAAGAGATAGAAGAGGACATAAGGAAATGGAAAGACATTCCCTGCTCATGGATTGGAAGGATAAATATCATCAAAATGGCCATCTTACCAAAGGCAATCTATAGATTCAATGCAATCCCAATAAAAATCTCAATGGCATTTTTTAAAGAGATAGAACAAAAATTAATGAAATTCATATGGAATAAGAAAAGGCCTCGAATATCAAAAAACCTCTTGACCAGAAAAAAAGAGAACAAAGGTATTACAACTCCAAACTTCAAACTATACTACAAAGCCATAATAATTAAAACAGCTTGGTACTGTTACAAAAACAAGCAGACCAATGGAACAGAATTGAGTGCCCTGAAATAAAACCACACATTTCTAGTCAACTAATCTTTAACAAAGGAGTGAAAAATGTATGTTGCAACAAAGATAGCCTCTTCAATAAATGGTGCTGGGAAAATTGGACTAAGACATGCAAAAAAATGAACCAAGACAACTCCCTCACACCATGTACAAAAATCAACTCAAAATGGACAAAAGACTTAGAGGTCAGACCTGAAACCATAATATACATAGAGGAAAACTTGGATAAAACCCTCCAGGAATTACCATTCAGGAATCCCTTCCTGGAAGCATCTACAAATGGCAAAAAAATGAAGGAAAACATAAACAGATGGGACTACATCAAAATAAAAAGCTTCTGTACAGCAAAAGAAACAACAGAAAAAACTAAAAGAAGCCCAACCAAATGGGAAAAAAATTTTGCCCTCCACAATAGTGATAAGGGCTTAATAACGAAGATCCACAAAGAACTCACACAACTAAACAAAAGCAAAATAAAGAGCCCAATCAAAAAATGGGGAGAATTAAAAAGACACTTCTCCAAAGAGTAAATACAAATGACCAACAGATACATGAAAAGTTGCTCAATATCACTAGCAATAAGGGAAATGCAAATCAAAACCACCATGAGATACCACCTTACACCAGTAAGAATGGCCCACATCCAAAGAACAGGCAACAACAAGTGCTGGCGAGGATGTGGAGAAAAAGGAACACTCTTACACTGCTGGTGGGAATGTAAACTGGTCCAACCTCTATGGAAAGCTGAGTGGAGCACCCTCAAATTAATGAAAATGGAACTACCATTTGACCCAGCAATTGCTCTCTTGGGGATCCACCCAAAAGAGACCTCAATGTGGGTACAAAGGGACACCTGTGCTTGGATGTTTACCGCAGCACTATTTATAATTACAAGGACATGGAAGCAACCTAAGTGTCCCAAAACAGATGACTAGATGAAAAAAATGTGGTATATATACACGATGGAATATTACTCATCAATTAAGAATGACAAATTCGATGACTTTATGACAACATGGATGTACTTAGAAGGAATCATACTAGCAGAAGCAAGTCAAAAAGAGAGAGACAGACATCAAATGGTTTCACTAAATATGGGATATAATGGAAAAATAAACAAAAACTATCAGGAAAAGATAAAACAAGCTAGGCACCAAACTGAAGCACACAACTATGGGCAAGAGGGAAAGGGGGGGTATGAGGGGGAGGGGGATAAATCCCTGGGATTGCAATGATATGAAATTTATATATAAATAAATTAATAATAAAAAGTATTATAACAAATAATTCAATAAAATATATCTCAAAAAACAGAAATGTTAATTTTCAATGTTTTTAGTGTTTTAAATTACAGTATACTAAATAAAAATTAATTTCATTGTGAATCTCTTTTCCCTATATATATACTCATAAATATATATATAAAATCAAGTTTATCAGAATGTTTAATGATCTGACAAATCCACTTTTTTCTTCCCACCAATATCCCTTATATCCCTTCATCCTTTCCCCTCTTAAACTCAGTGCCCTCATGGTGTTTATGTATTTGATTTTTATCAAATCAACTGGTATGTAAATTTCCAGTATTTGTTTTTATATTCTGACTTGCTTTACCAGACATAATTCCCTCAAGCTTCCTCCAGCTTGTTGTAAATGACTGCATTTCATATTTCCTTATGACTGAACAGTATCCCACAGTATGGGTATACCATACCTTCTTGATCCATTTAGGCTGCTTTCATGAACCAACTATTATAAATAGTAATAAACATTACAGAGCATATATTTTTCTTCATAATGATGGTAACAGTTTACATTCCTACCATGGGTGTAGTAAATAAGGTCCCTCTTTCTCTGCATCTTTTCCAGAATTTATTGTTACTTTATTGTGTGTGTATGTGTGCGTGTATGTGTGTGGTCTTTATTTGGTTTCAACATTAGGGTAATGTTGACATCTTAAAATGTATTAGGGTATATCCCCTCTTCTTATACTTTTAAATCAATTTAAACAAGATAGGCATTAGTTCTTAAAAGCCTTGATAGAATTTATTTTTAAAGTCATGTGATCCTGGACTTTGTTTGGGGCAAGATTTTTATTATTGCTTCAGTTTCCATGACTGCAATAACTTTGTTCAACTCATCTATTTATTACTGGGTTATTCTTGAAAAACTATTAATTTAAAAATGTGCCAGTTTCTTCAAAATTATTGAACTTATTGGCATAATATGTCTCATAGTAAACACTTATAATCCTTTGTCTGTTGTGCTTCAAGTCTATTTTCTTTTGGTGTTTAAAATCACTCCTTAAAGGTCACCAACAACCATTATTGTTAATATCCCTTTGCCTGGTTTCAGCTTGCCAGGTCATTTTTAAAATCCTATGCCCCATGCAAAATACAAATTAGAAAACTAGTTTCTCTTTTAAGAATATCACTTCAAGTTTTCCCCTATTCTTTGTCAAGCATGTTATCCATCTAAATACACATTTTTAAATTATTATAGATTAATTCATTAATTAATATAATTAATGTTAATTTTAAATTACTATATTTACACATTTAAAATTAATATAGAAAGCACTTATTGTGAATGCTAGGAAGGTAGAATTAGGAAGTGTTCCCATTTAAAGTTTTTAAGTAATAATAATTTACAGTGCAAGATACTGCACTTACATAGCACCTTTACACCCTTTTTTATTTTTTGTACTACAACCCTATAGTCTGGATGTAATTTCCATCTCGGCAAGTGATTAAACCAAACTTGGATCTGATCTTTCAATTTCACGTTCTGGGGTTTTTTGCTACATCATTTTCATCTAGGAAAGGATTCAATACCAAATTCAAGCAGAGTTCCTCAAATAACGGATTAAATACAATATGTTTCTTTTTCACCAGTGAATGAGAGCTTAATGCTTAATAGTATAAAAAATGATTTATTGATTTTATAGTTTAATTATAGCCATTAACAGAATAGAATAATATTATATTCTTAAAAGCTATATGCATTTTCATTCACATTAAATACAATTTCTCTCACTGAAAATGCCATAAATGTGAACAGTACCTGAGTTGAATTTCTTGGTTATTAATATTTCATGTATATATCTATTGCAATGTATATATCTATTGCAAAAAATTTTTTTCCTCTAACTCAGCAAGATTGTCATGAAATAAATGAAAACCCTTTATTATCCCCTTTATTGACATGAGCTCAGTATAATCTATCAATCTTAAAACAGAAAAATGCTTAATATATATTAAACATATATATATTTTATATATATAAATATATATATATATTTTTTAAAAATATATATATTTAATATATGTATATAAATAATATATATATATATTATTTGTTTCAAATATTTTCCTTACAGATAAATAGTGTGTTTGTGGTTGAGAAAACGGTTTCCAGTTTTAGGAAGAGCCATATTATTTTTAGACATTGAATATTAATAATCTTGAAAAAGCAGAAGATAAAAGTTGCTTTGATAAGGAGAGAATCCATGAAGATGTAATACATAAAAGATAAAAATAAGTAAAAACTATAATTGTGTGATATCTATGTCACAAACCTAAGGGCATCTTAGTGACAATTCTAATAGGTAGTCTGCCACTCCATTGTCCAAAGGTGGGACAATCAGGGACAAGTAAAGTGCTGCATAAACAATCCCAGAAGAAGAAATGAATGAATGGATCTATAAAAATATAACAATTCTGTGAGTGAGAAAAAGAGACAAGTTTATTATGTGACACTGGAAAACTTGTCAGATCTAAGTGAAGAAATGATCATTAAAACAAGCTATGTCTTGAGAGAAGTGTTAATAGAAGTCTAGATGAGCATTCTAAGTGTTAGGAAAGTGCTTCATTGTAGTCAGAAACTTAATAACTGTACTAATCAATTTCCTTTCTCTCAACCTCCATATTCAAAGTGTCACCACGGTCTTTTGACTTTACCTCCTAAATATTTCTTGGGTGTGCCCATTCTCTGCATCTTCATTAGGTCTCTAGATAAGCCACCAAGATCACTCTCCCAGAAGGCTGTGACTGTTTTCTATGTCAACCTTCCCACCTTCACTGTGGGAATACAGCATCCCCAGTCCACTTTTCAAAAGGATCATGACTTTTACAAAGCAAGTATCTGACAGTGGTGTCCTTGAACAGACTCTCCTATGGCGCAGCATTGCTCTTGGGATAAAGACAAAATTTTGCCATAAAAGGATTTGTTCGGTCTGCCTCATCCTGCCTTTATAATGTTATGCCCTACCTCCATGCACTCTTCATCCTAGCTGCTTTAGCATGACTGTAGTTTCTAGATTCACCATACATTCTGCTACCACAGTCTTTGGGCATAGCATTCCATTTGCTTGAAGATAGTTTCTTCTTTTATCACCCACTTAACTTCCTCCTAATCTGCAGTTCTGTGTCTCCCCCTTGTAAGGGAAGAGGTCTTCTGTTTGCTCCTTCAAATCTACTCTCTAGCCTTTTCCACTTTTCTCCGTTCTAGTCTACTGATAAATGGGTTCACCTGCCTTATAGTCTCTTGGGGTGGGGGTTCCTAATCCCTTTCTTTCAATGCCACTGTAGGCTCACAGCATCCCTTGAAAGAACTGCTCTCTCCCATAAGGAAAGCAGATCCCTCTGCTTAAAACCCCTATCTCCAGTTGCTAGCAGTAACTCCTTGTTACTCTCACTGTTCTAGACATGGGGTGGATATTTCCAAACCTGAGTTTTCCACCACATTTTTGTAAATATCTGCATTCTTACGCCTCTTGAAATAATCCTTTGACTGTGCCCCAAGATTCCTGTTCAGTCTTTGCTTCTATCTCCAACATACTGTCTTGATACACTGCCCTTATTCCAATTCATAATTAACAGATTTGATTGCAACCATGTATATATGTATTATATATAATATAATACTGTACAATTCCATAAGATAGCCTTATTATACTCAGAGAGCTTCACCTGCCCTCATTATTCACCTACCCCAGTACCTTCCCTCAATATCAGAAGTGTTTTCATTCCGAAAGTTTTTACACCCTCAACCAGAGTCTTCTGGTTTGTGTTTGAGTAGTGACTTCAGTTCCCACAGCATTCCCCTATACCATAAACTTTACCAGTCTATGACTGCCTGTTCAATTTCCCATCCATCCTACAATATTCTGTATCACTAGTTTTGAGTTCCTACTCCCTATGACTTAATGAACTGCAGTGCATAGGATGACGACTCAATAAATGGACCAAAGTACAAAGCAATATGAATAGCCTAGCTAAAGTACTTCAGAGCTTTACTATAATACATTAAGGCACAGTGTTTTATCAATGTGCTTATCTATATATCCATAACTATTGTATTTCCTCCAAATACAGCATCTTAGTGAGAACACTGTTGCCAAAGTCAAAATACTGAAAGAAAATGTATGGATAATATGCCTGGCTTTATCATCCTTCTAAAAATAAAAATCTGTAAGCTTACCTCTCAATCCTCCCTGGCTGCGCTCTTGATCCCTTCAGTGTTGTCAAAGAAAATATGGTACATTGAAAAGTAAGGATGACCCAGAAGATTGTGTCAAGAAAGGTTTTGGAAGGAGATTTATCCAAGTAAAACAATAGTTTTTTTTCTTTTTATATTGGTTACACACATATACATATTTTTACATCATTGTATACCCCAAGGTTCTCCCACCACCATGTCACTTGTGAACCATTATTTTGATCTCTTATCCAAGTAAAATGTGATTAATTTTTCCTAGTTTTGTAATCCTTACAGTTTTGATGCATGTTTACCACTAATTTAAATGTTTTCATTAAAGTAATTTTTTGGTAAGTTATGGTTACCTCAATCTTTCTCTTCCACCATTTCCATCACAATATTGTTTCCCGGTTGTTTAGAGGATGTTATGGTGTGTCAGCTAGATACCCGTATCCTTTTCAGGACTAAAACATTTTATTCCTTCAGCAGGTGGGAACATGGGCACCTGAAGACACAGAGGATGCTTACCTTCTAAGGACTACCCTCAGCTGGAAGAGCTGCTGCTACACCATACATTTTGCTGGGGACAGTCCACATCCAGAGTCTAGTCAGTACTAAGCCTAGTAGGGGAGGACATACAGAGAGGAGCAGGCAAGAAAAGCCCACTGCTCCAGTGTGAAATGACTGGAGAAGACTTCACCAGCTCCACAAGTTCCCATGGGATCAGCAGAGGGCTTGGCTGCAATTGCCTATCAGCCCAGCTTCCTTCACTTCCTCTGCTTTTCTTCCTCCTCATAAACTTCCTGCATGCCAAATGCTATCTTAGATTCCTCTTCTCTGGGTCTCCTCACAAAGGATCCCAGAAAATAAACTAATATGAATTTTTGATACTTCCTTCTATGGCTATTGAATCTTTCACTAGAAATATACTATACATAGCTATGCATACCATATATATCCAATACCTACATTTAATCATACAGTTAGACACATATACATATATAATAATCACAAGATTTTTCTTTATTTTTAATGGGATCTTATTATTTGTCCTTACTTTTCCCATTCAACAAAATGTAACGTAAAATTATCTAGGCAACTTGTATTGCTTCAATAGTATTCAATCATCTTTTGATGGACATTTATCTTGTTATAATACTGCTTTGATTTTGTATGGACTTGCATGTACAATACAAGAGTAAACATCAGTAAGTGGCCCCTATAAATTGATATTTTTTATTTCTGTTCAATGGATTTCCAAAAGGACTAGCAACAGTATATATATATATATATATATATATGTTTATTGTGATAAATTTCTATATTCTATAAAAATCACATTTATACAATACAGAGAAAATCTCTGAAAAAATTTTTATATATCCCACTTTAAATCTATACATCACACTTTCTTATCCTCTGACATATCCAAGTGATATGTATGAAGTTTCATCTGAAAATAAAGATCTAAAAACTTTTTTTAAACAATTCATAGCTTGGTAGAAGATAACATAAAGATGAAAAATATCTTTTTAACAGCAAAAGTATCATTTTCAATGGTAGGGTAAGTCTAGTTTTAATTTAGTGTTAAAAACCAGAGTGAGAGGTTATCATCAACCTACTAAATTTTATCAAAAATGAGTCTTTTCAGATTCTATTAAAAGCAATAGAACACATCCAACTGCCTTTACCTCCAGAATTTGGTATTACAAAGTTTTTATATGCTTTCAAAAGTCTCGATAACCAGAAAGAATTACTAAAGTCAGAGATTTCTCAGAGTTCTGTAGATAAAAACTGGTTTTAGAAAGCAGAAAACAATCATGTCCAATAGACATACAGCTTGCCATCTTCAAATTTTAAATGCTGTCAGATACAAGATTAACTAGATGCCACCATGCCGAATTTCAAAAGCAAACCATTACAGAAAAACAAAACATAATAAACAAATCTCAAATTTTAAGTGCATTTCTAATGACATACAACAAAATGTACATCACACCGAGTTCAGTAACTATGCCATTAGAAAATTTGTTGTGATCTGCAGGGAAAACAGTTTTCCTCTCTATTTTAGCTAAATTGGAAGTTAATGAACTGAGTATGCCAGTCTAGCATTAACATAAATAAATACAAATCTACGACAAAGAGAGTTAATCAAATTGAGTTGAACAATACGTTTTCCCAAGTACATTTTGCACAAAACCAGTTGAGGAGTAATTAGTTTTATGCATGGGCAGTTGGCATTTTCAACTTGAAAAACATTTTTTGCCAAGTAAAGTCAATTCTATTTGTAAGATCTACCTATTGGTTGGTAATGTTAGGACACCATCTTGTGGATGAGGTTTAAGTTTATCTTGTATATTTGAAATTACCTACATAGCAAAAGGTAAAACACAGTCTAAGTGTTGCAGAAACTAAGCAGTAACTTCACCTTTATTTTATTAGTATGCCTAAGTAAGATTAAGGTTAGTAAAGAAAACTAAATACATATATTTTTATCAAAAAAGTCGTTGTTCCATGTGCATCAGGTATAAACCAAATGTCCCATTTCTAAATAGGTATCTGTTAGAAAAACTATTTAATGAATTTTAGACAATAAAACCCCACTAGTAAAGTTAGCTTTTCATTACCAATAAAATATAGCACTGAATACCATAAATAACATGTAAAGTGCCTGAATTCCTTAGTTTCATATGGCAAATACTCATAGGGGTCTCTGAGGCACTTAGGAATCTCACACATCAACTTGCTCTTCTCTTTTAAAAGTGTTATTGTCTCCATTAGCCTACCTATTTATCTAATATAAAAAAGAATTTAATATTGATAGGGAAACTGATACAACTGGGCACAAGTAGATTGTCAGAGCACAATACGAGTGTCTGGAGGACTGGGCTCCAATCCGCCAAGCCTCTGTGGCCAATCAGCCACCCATCTGGCACAAATCAATTCACTTACTATGTCTTAGTTATCACAGCTGTCAAAAGAAATAATGGAAGCTTATCCAATGAATCTCTGCAGAGATATAAAATAGTATGTGTAAAATTCTTATAGTATGTCTATCACTAGGAAATGAAAAGAGAAATAAACTTGATTTGATTCCAATTCCCTGACCTCTGAAGCAGCTATAATGGCTTTTTTTTTTTCCAGCACATTTTAAAATTCAGCAGATCATCATATCCTTCTAACACATTTTTACTTTATTTTGAGTAAGTTATTTTTAGCTGGTTCTATCACTTGCAATAAATCCTCTTAACTAACACACTAGCATGTGACTGAGAAAGTAATTACATCCACTTAGAAAAGACGGAATTAAAAATGCAGGATTTTAGCAGATGGGTGGGAATGAGTTCAAATTCTGACTTATTAATTTATTATTTGTTACATTGATCAAGGTTTGAACTTCCTCTTCTTTGTTTTTCTAATTTGCCTAGCAGGGTTCAGAAGAGTGCTAAATGCGTAAGGCATTTATCACAGTGATGGGTTCATGTCAAGAACGGTATGGCAGAAATGGTAGTTTGTCATAATTATTATGAATGGATATTATTTAATTTGACTCTCTCCCCATGTCTGAAAATAAACTAGGCTGTCATATAGTCATCATTCATAATATCTGTAAAAGAATAATACTGTTTTGCTTTGATGTTCAGAAAATATCCACTCTGGAGAAGACTTAAATGATACTTTGACGAAGGTTGAATTGATTTCCTAGATTTCTTTTAAATGATGAAGATTTAAAACAATTTGCAATTTCCCAACTGCATTATAATACACAGAACAGAATGTATTCAATTATTTGAACAATTTGAGTCTTCACAGACCATTAGACTATAATTAACACTATTTTATGAGAACTCTGACCCTCATAGGTGGCTTACCTTCTCTGTGATGGGTTTGAGGTTGCTTCAGTTAATGTGGTGAGGAAAGGTTGAGCAACTGTTCGAATAGCTTAGTTATAAAAGTAATGTCTTGATGAAGACCCCAAAGCTGTGTAAAAGAGAGATCTTAATTTCTTACTTTTCTTACTCTAGGACTCTTTAAAGAGTAAAAATGTCAACAGCTATTTTACAAATGTGAGTGCATTTATTGTTGAGATATAATTGACACATGGCAAATTCATTTCATATAATGATTCCATATTTGTATAAATAGTGAAATGATCACCACAATAAGTCTAGTATACATACATCTTTATATAATTACATTTTCCTTGCAATGAGAGACTAAGACCTGTTTTCCTAGCAACTTTCAAATATACACAGAAATATTAATAATATTAACTTCATATTCTGTATTAATTTAATTAATAATGTTTATTTAATTAATACCATTTAACATTAATTTAATCACATAATATTAATTTAATGTCAATTTAATCAATTAGTATTAATTTAATATTAATTTAATAATATGGTCTTCCCATTACATCACCTGAACTTAGAACCAGAAGACTATATATTTTGATCACCTTCACCCACATCATTCACCCATCTCTGACAGGCACCAGCCTGTTCTCTAGAGTTGTGGAGCTTTGTTTTGGAGTCAACATTTAAGTGAGATCATAAGGTATTTTTAATTTTTCTCTCTCTGATTGACTTTCACTTAGCATAGTGTTTTCAAGGTCCATTTCTATGCTGTCGTGAATGGTAAGATTTCCATCTTTTTTATTGACTATATATTTATTGAAATCAAAATCTATTTAACTAAAAAAACAAAAACATTTCACAAATGGACAAAAAAAAGTCTCAGAAAATAAGTCAACATCCCCTTAACGTCACTTTTTTTTACTTTGTAATTCAATTCCAAAACTTGCTTAAAGAGTCAGTTCAATTCTCAGCATTTCCATAAGTTCTTCTTTCTCCTTATAAATACTAATGACTACTAAACCATCTTGATTTTATTCTGTATCCATAAGTTGGGGGTAAATCAAAGCACTCCAAGTAGGCTAAAAACTTAGAATCTCATCAAATCCATAGTCTTTAAATATAAATTTAATATTAACCTTGGAGGGGGAAAAATCTAGGTTTTCTTTTAATGTCCATAAAAGCATAAACCTCTTTTTTTTATATTCAGACTGGAGGATGTAATACATGCATAGTATCTGAACTGTTGGTTTGTCTTTCATTTCATGTTTTTCTCGTAAATAATAACTGGATCACATAATGTTAAAAAATGAAGGCAATATATGCAGGCAATGTTCTAAATTCTTTTACAAAACAGGTGTAAATTTTTACGGAGTCTTATGTCAGCAAAACATTTCTAACCTTTTTACACTTTTTGTTTTTGCTAGAAAACTTTCCTAGGTAATATCCTCAATAAGAAAATCTCTTCAGAGAGAGATTCACATTTTAAAGTGATTAAATTTTAAAGAGATAAATCTCTTCTTTAGTAGATTCATGCGTCCATTTATCAATTTCTCAAATTCAGCTGACTTTAGGTGACTGCTAGCTGACTAGCTCTGGGTTGCTGACATATAGCCTTCTGCATCTTGTTTCGATGGTTAATAGTTAAAGGTGGCTTTTATTTTCAATGTTTTAGTTGTCAGAGTTGCCTATGTCATTGGAAAGGGTTTTGTATGGAGTTCCATGTGGTACTCAAGATTACTTATGGGATGTCTGTTTGTATGTCTAGTTCCTTAATCTACCTCTTTGAAACTTGTAAACTGATGCAGACCAAGGACTTTGATTGAATGAGGTGGCAACTCTTTTAAGATTAGTCTGTATGTCACCTTCCTTTTGGTACTAATAAAATCCTCAAGGAGCATTTAATTTGAAAAATCCATGGGGTTACATCCTCAACATCCTACCCTTTAAAAATCAAGATCCTAGCATGTCCACACAATATTGAGATATGATTGGCACTTAATATGTACTATTGAAGTTTATGAGAACCTTCCATGGAACTATTGCTTTCACATCAATATTACAGTTCTTTCTTCTTGTGTAATATTCCTTCATACCATGCCTCTTGGAAAAGAGTCATGTGTTTCATTATGTCAGTTTATGTCATCTTTCAAAAAACATAATAGAAATATTCTATATGTTACAGTATTGATTTCAACTGTATCCAGATTGATCTAGTATATTATATTAGGCATTCTTCAATGAAAGCAATGGAGCTGAGACCAGATTAAAAATATTCTAGTGATAGAATTCAGTAGAATCTAGAATTCACTAGATTCTATCACTAGAATATTTTTAATCTGGTCTCAGCTCCATTGTTTTCATACATAATTGCAAGTTCATGGAAATAAGCCAAATGCCCCAGAACAGATGAGTGGATGAAAAAGAAGTGGTATATATAAACAATGGAGTATTACTCATCAATTAAAAATGACAAATTTGATGAATTTATGGAAACCAGGATGTACCTAGAAGAAATCATTCTAGCAGAAATGAGCCAGATAGAAAGGGACAGAAACTAAATGGTATCACTAATATATGGTCCACCAAATGAAACTGCACAAGGGGAGAGTGGGGACCAGCTGGAGTGGGTGGGAAGGGGAGGTGGTGGGTGACCCCCAGGGACTGAAATAATGTGAAATATATATAAATAAATTTTTAAAAATTAAAAAAAGCATAAAAATATTCTATTGCTTCCTAAAAGACTAGCATAAAACACTGCATTTAACATAAATGACTTCTTTCACCTCTGCTTTCTCTACAACAATATATACACTATCCTCTAACCCAAGATAACTCAGTATCTTTACTTATCTAAGATGTATTGCATAGGAAACTGAAGTTTGGTCAGATACACCAGAAGCTGACGATGATAATGATGGTGATGATGATGATGGTGATAATGATGATGATAAATAGTAACTCAAATATGAGAAATAAATTGAAAAATCTATTTTTTCTGTTACTGTTGTTTTTACTTCCTTTTATTTTAAATGCAGCAATATCAGTTTACAATATTGTATAGGAACTAGAGGTATAGGACTGCACCCTCCAGGAGTATGTTACCACATCACACCCACCACCAAGGTTCCCCTGGTCCTACAGCATGGTCCATTGTGCCCTCTTCCTACTCTGCCACCCAGACCCACTCTCTCTCTAGTAACCTCAAACCTATAGTCAGTTTTTTAGGGTGTCTTATTGGTTTGGTTTTATCTGACCCTTTGTTCAATTTCTCTATATTATTTATATATATGGCACCATCTAGTATTTGTCTTTTTTTCTGACTTATATAGCTGAGTAATACTTCATTGTGTATATATATATAAACATAAACATATATGTATATAAACATATATATATAAACATAAATATATATATAAACATATATATATACACATATATATATATTTTTTTTTTTTTTTCCTAATCCACTCATCTGTCTTTGGGCACTTACATTGTTTCCATAACCTGACTAAAGCAAATAGTGCTGCAATGAACATAGGAGTACAGATATTCCTTTAAATACTAGTGTTTTTGAATTCTTCTGGAAGATACCTATGAGTGGAATTGCTGGGCCTTATATCTATTTTTAAGACTTTGAGGAATCTCGATGCTGTTTTTGTAGATTCTGATCCTGTCTACATCCCCATCAACAGCATACAAGTTTCCATTTTCTCCAAATCCTTGCCATGTAGTTTACTTTTTCATCAAGGTTCTTACAACCTTACAATTCCACCATTTCTCTTAGCATCACAGTCCAATAGTTGAGGTAATATAGCAGGGCTATCATCTTTACAGTCCCTTCTTGGGTTATGCTGAGTTGTTCACCTACAAGACACTCAGTTGTGACAAGAACTATCCGTTAAAACCCAGAGTAGTTGAAAGGGAATGTTAAATTGGAGAATGTCTAAAGGAGAAAGAAGGTTTCTGTAAAAATGTCTAGTTTACATAGTTTTTAAATCAATCATTTTTTACTTAGTTGACATCACATTTGAAGTGAAATAAGAAATAATTGGCTATAATTTATTGAATTAAATGCTGTTATGTATAGCAAGATATCACAACAGGAGAAAATAAAGCCAAGTAAAATACTAAAAGAGTCATGGAATCATGACTATTTTAACTAAAAATATCCTTAATATCATTTTGTCCTGTTAACTGTTCATCTTTTTGTTCAAGTGAAATCATCAAATAAATTCATGAGTGATCCAGTTGTGTGAAGACTGAGAACTACTTTAGGGCAAGTATCAGAAATTTCTTTCTAAACAAGGACTGTATACATTTAAAATGTTACCATGTTATTGATTTTAAAAAAAGAAATGTTAAACATGTGTATTTAATTTAAAATTCAACAATGGAAACATCAAATCTTATTAGCTAAATATTTCATAGTTGCAAAACATATTAAACTAAAACAGGCACAGATGCAACTAACTTGTATTAAAATTATGTTCTTCATTTCAGGCTTCAGAAATAGTTGTAATTTGCAGACTTAGGAAACCTTCATGTTATGTCTGTAATATGTTTTTTTTTTCAAATCAGACTGCAGTTTTGTAGTTATAAATAGACAGGATATTGCATCTTATTCCTCCCAAGACTAACAGAAATAAAAGTGATGCATTGGCTAGACGGTTTCAGATTCTGATTATCTTGGGCAAAAATCCAAACCCTTGGAATTTGCACCAAGAAGAAGCCTAATAAATAAGGAAATAATTTTATAGTTAAGTGGGAAGAGTTAGCCTCAATAGACAAATAAGGAGACCAAGCCCAATCGATAGTATTGGTTTTGTTTTCCTAGCATCCATTCTAACCTCTAGCACATCACTTAAGGGACAATGTCTTGACCTGACCAAAGGGAACTGAAAAACATAATTCAATCTAGACCCTCCAAAAAAAACCTACACAACAACTCTCAAGAATTAACCACAGGAACTAAGACTAGGGTTGAGAGGAGAAAAAAGAAATGGAGCTGATTTAACGAAATAGTGATAGTCTCCTGAACAGACAGTTCATGCTTCTTCATGTTTCTACCCTCACAGCTGTGGTTTCCCAAGACCTAGCTCTACAGATGTTTTTGTCCAGGATTGAGATATTCCAATATTTTATCAATAAATATATCTTTGCCTCACTTTCATATAAGTTTCTTTTACTTCTACTCAAGAAGCCCATATGTTTCACTGATTAGCTGCCCTCAGACCAGCACTGGCTTCAGCATAGAGGAAGAGATAGTAATCTCCAAAGTGCAAGTATCAAGAGCAATACTGTGTTGAGGTCACTCACACAGGTCTAGTTGTCTGTCATTGACATCAAAACAAGTACACTCCAGGAAAAAACACATTGGGAAAACAATTATAAGGAGATACATGTTTACAAGAGTAATTGTGTTGTCTTTAAGGACTAATCAATCTCTTCAAAATGGACCACCAACTGACAAGGATGTGGGGAGGAGTCCCCAGAAGAGACTGACAACACCAGTGATCTTAGGGGTTAAAATTCAGAACCAGAAACCAAAGAAAGTGGTAGAGTTCATCTGTAACTTAGGGCCCTTCTCAACAGGGGTTACCCTAGCATAGCAGAGCCTGGATCCAAGTAAATAGAACAGATTCCAGAATCTGAATATTGCAGGAAACAAAATAGTCAATAAATCTTTTTACTCTAGTTTGAAATGGGTTATTAAAGCTGTACCAGATCTTCTAGCTCAAGTGACATGGAAGGCCTAGGAGAAGCAGGTTTTTAAAGGTTAAAGATATTTTCATAAGACTAGAGAAAGTCAGTGAAAATTGTGTCTTAAACTGTGTGGGGAGGTGGGGAAGAGAACGGGAAAGAGACCACATACATGACCTATCAGACTTCTTCACATTTCCAAACCTATTACCTTCCTGCAACTGAAGAAACCATCCTCTCGCCTTGGGATAGTCTTACCTTTATTCTTCCATGGCAAAACTATATATATATATATTTATTTATTTATTTATTTATTTATTTATTTATTTATTTATTTATTTATTTATTTATTTATTTATATAATTATATGCTGCTCAATTACTCTCTCTCTCCTAGGGAAAGTTCCTGGTTCCAAAATAATGTTTTTATGATATTACATAATTCTAATTTTTTTTTTTTTTGAGACTAGGTCTTGCTATTTTCGCCCATGGAACCGCACGCTCATGTTGTCCGGGGTACCACAGACTCAAGCAATCCCTAGCTTCAGCTTCCCAGGTAGCTGGGATTACAGATGCGAGCCACCACGGCCCAGCTATTTTTCAAGACCAGGTCTCGCTGTGTTGCCCCGAGCAGGATTCGAACTGTGATCCCTAGTCCCAGCCGCTTTATAGGCTGAACTTACAGGCATGAGCCCGGCATAATTCTAATTTAAGTAAGCTACAGAAAGGTATGAACAATATCTAATTAATATATGTATCTCTGCACTGTGCTTTGCAAATTGCAGGTTTCAGGAAGTAGTTGTTGAATGAATGAATATCAAGTTCATAAAAAATGTAGATTCTTTTCTAGCTAAAATTATTCATGTCTCTCTAATGTTTTAGCTATACATGAAAAATGCTTCAACTGAAATTAAACTTCATTAGCATCGGAGGCATTGTGTGCCCTCTTTTTTTCTCCCACTGAAGGAGAAGAAATCTTCCCAAAATAGGAGAAAGTAAAGAAAAGACAGAAGAGTACAAAGGAATGGGATGATATATCTCAAAACACAGGTATAGAAATACCCTTCTGTATTCCATAGGTACTTCTTTTTGGTACAGACATGGAATATAACAACAAAAGTTGTTTTATTTAGAAAATCTATCTAACAAGAACAACAGTTATAATGAAATAGAAAACTTCCTTCCCAACTAGAGGGTAAGTAAGGTCCAGATTCTCTACAGTTGATGAAGGCTCATATTCTGTATTATATAAATGATTCTTTATTCCAGATCAAAGACTTGGAAAGTATTCTTTTCTACTACCTGGAAATTCAACTTCCAATGACCACAATAATCAGCATCAACTTCTTACAAAAGCAATTCTTCCTCAACTATAAAGAACAGGTTGCTTGTAATGTATGTACTAAAAGGTATTTCATTTTAAAAGTAGTTTCTAATTAAAATGCAAAATGAAATACATTTGGAAAAGGAATGATTTCTGTATCATTCTTTTTTAAATTTCTTATCTATATAGAACCAGATCTATCTAAAAGTGAATTTAAAATGCAATTTTAAAATATCCATGGCAAACTAGTCTCTATATATTATATGTGTGTGCGTGCGCACATGCAAGTATAGGAAACCAAAAAAATTATCAAGGAAGAATTTATTTCATAATATGTCAGATAAACACTGTGCTGACAATTTAGAGTTCTGAAAAAAATTTCAATGTGCAAGCACATTTGTGCACCCCTGGAATGTGCCCCTTGGAAGAAGTCAGACCATAGTTCTCTTTATAAATATAATCAAAAATAAGTCCAAACAATTGTTTTTCAACAGGAGCCTTACATTGTTTATAAACGGTGACACAATGAATTGCCAAAGTGACCTGAGCTGTGCCTAATCCAACCCTGATTCTTCCATCCTTCAACTGTGACTGAAATTGAGATGGTCTCACTGGGAGAATTCCTGTTTTCCATATGGCAGCATATTCAGGATCAAAGTGTGTTTATAAACCCTTTATTTTTTCAAAAGGAAAAATAGAGAATAATCAAATCCTTATTTTGTAAGCTAGTTATAAAAAAACACACTGATCTTTATTTCTTATGTATTTGACACAAATTTAAATGATATAGAAGTCTAGCACCTAAGTTTAGGTTTTCCTAAATTTCTTAACAATGTCCTCCCATTGTCCCTTCCACCCAAATACAATATATCTCAAACTTCAGTAACATACTGATCCCTTTTAATGAAAAAAAAGTCTACTCTGGAGCTTTCTGATGTTGACAAATTATTTTTATTATTATGTTTGTTAAATATGTATAAACACAAAATAAGCATAAACTCCTTATGCTTAGAGCTTTAATTCTGCAACCAAAACAAATTTACCAGTATATACAGACAAAATTGTCAAGGCAATAAGATTAAAATTAGCAACATTAATGTAGTGTTATATATGATCCTATTAGTCTACAACTAAATGTAAATATGATATTTAACTGCTTCAGCACATATTTATCATCTTAGTTTAGAATGCTGGAACAATCCCTGTGACACTCCAATACTTTTTTTATTAAAATAGTGTGAAAGAAATAAAATTGTGAAACTGTTAGTTGCGTATGTGCTGTGATGCCACTTGGCCTTTGCTCAGTATGAAATTTGTCATGTCATGCATGTCATGCATGTACCTCTGTTCTCTTCCTATTATCCCACATTTAAAGGATCATTTTGCTTGAACACATTATGAGACACCAGAGCACAGTGTGGGTTTTCCATCCAGGCACATATAAGGAGCATTTTGGATTGTCACAAATTAGAAAGAAGGTTCCAGCAGTTAGTAGGTAAAGGCCAGAAATTATGCTAAACACCCTATAATGCATTAAACAGATCCTCACAGCAAAGAATCATGTAGCACAAAATGTCAGCTTTATGAACATTGAGAAACCTAGCCAAGGCAAATGTCAACTGCTAAACTCTCCTTTAGTTAAAAATGGTATTCTAGAGGACCCAAAATATATTTATATTAATAAATTTTAGGTTTTTTATTTGAAATGAAAAGACATAAAAGATTGTATCTTTCTGAAAATTGTGTGAAGTCCATTGGCATGTAAAAATTAAAATTTCTAGAAATCAGTAAGTGCTGCCATTTTAAAGAATCTAGCTTCTTTATATAGTATTATAAAATTGGGGCCAATCATGAAGAGTTCTGATTCTTGGTCTGTTATTTTTTTAGCCTATAAAATTTAAACACTTGTAGATTTACTCCAAAATATCAGCAAACTGAATTACATTCAGAAAACATTTTTTTGTTAACTGACAATAATACTTCACAATAGATACATAAAATTCACTTAGAGAGTCAATACTATATCGTAAGCTATGATTAGGCTATACAGTCACACAAAGGGCAGAGGGGCATGAGAAAGTTTTTAACCTACGAACAGATTAGTGGAAAATTACATAGCAGTTTAGAATCCAATATCCTTTGTCTATCAAAAAAGTATTTATTGTCTACACCTGTTAAATGGTAAGGTCTTTCTAAAAGTCACTCTCAGGGCAAATACAAGGTCTGTTTTTCCTCCCTAACAATTTCATATTTAATGGACTTTCACCAGAATGCCTGGCAAATAAACTCTTGGTAAGGATAAAGAAAAAAAAATGCTTTTTAACTTCAAATTCTAGTTTGCTGCAGTAGAAATCATTACAAAATGGTTTGCATTACAGTTCCTTTCAACCCCTTTTAGGAAGTTGTACATAAATTGTGGGTCATATTTTATACATACATTTGTGCAGCTACTCTTATCTAAGAGGTAGAATTGATGAAAACACCATTCGCAAATCAAGCAGACTTCCTTTGATTGCATATTGTCCTTATAACCAATTGCCCTCCTAAAACCCACTTTCCTATTTGTAAGAGATGATAGTAATAGTTCAATTAGATTATCAATGACTAAATGAGGCAATTTGGACAGAGCTTAGAACAATACCTGGCACTTGAGAAGTTCTTTATAAATGCTTGCTGTATTTTTTTTCTATATTTGTGCCATTAATGAGGAATAATGAGAGAAATATAAAAACAGCAGATGAAGATTATTAAAACCTCATTTTTACTACTGTGTAATTAAAATGAGAAGCATTATTCTACCAAAAGTAAACTATTTTTTGGGCTATAATTCTATGGAAAATGTGCCCATTTACTATTTCTGAATTCAACTGATATTTTTCATTAATTCAAACAAGTATTCCCCAAACACTCTAGTGCAGACAGAATCCAGTGTGAAGATTCAAATATGAGTAAGATGGATGCTCTGCCTTCAAAAAGTTAATGGTTTATAGTGAAACTGATATTGGCACAGAATCAAATTGCCCAAGAAAAATGCTTTATTCCACTACCTTTTCCATGGGCTTACTTTAAAATGTTAGTGGATAGTTCACAGTCAATGACAGTGTAGGAAAACAAAGAGCTAATGATTGATTTTTCCATGCTTTATTATTTCAAGAACTCTCTTTATTAAGAAAGATATTGATTATAGATCTGGAGAAATCACTCCAAGCTTCTTATGTGGGTTCACCACACAGACACACACACACTCCTCTTAATCTCATTTAATGTTCAATAAAATATTGGGAGAATTTTCACTTTAATATGGGCTTCAGTGACTAGGTGATAGAAATTGGCCCCAGCACAGAAACAACAGAACAGAGAACTAAAATTATACGCATTGCATTTAGAACACACTTGCCATTTGCTTGCTTCCCCGCAGTGTAGGGAATGAGGCTTGGCCTATACATATTATGTGTATTTATAGCCCTACATATCTTCTGTAGGGTTCCTAGTCTCTGTCTGCTTAGACTATCAAAAGAACAGCATTGTGAAAAGGTGTAAATGATAAAACAGAGCCTTATGCAGAAGATAGTTTAAGAAATTAATCAAAAGGACAACACCAGAAACATGCAATTACCCTATGATAATATTTCTTGGAAAAATATTTCTACTGGCAAAATTCAAGTCATTGCCCTTGCTTTGTGATATGTATATAAATAAAAGCAATAAAGCTATATAACCTTTAGCAAAAAGAAACAATGCGGTATCACATTAGTGATCATTACAGAGGGACCACATTTTAAGGGTTTAATTCTAGAACAGGAAATTAGTTCTAACTCTTGTATCTACCAAGTACCATGATGGGTAAACCCCAATTATCCAATCTTAACAAATTAGCCTGACATCGTTTAGTGGACATAGTTTATAGAAGTTATACTCGAGTGAGATACAGAATACAGTTACCAGCAGCACCAGTATACTGTACCAATCCTGGTGGCCAATTATAAGCATCAGGCATCATGCTCACCAATCTAGGTACTTCTTTATTAGTTTTAGCAGTTACAAAGGCAGGGCATGTGGGGGGGGGGGATCTGCACTCTCTTCCTGGCCTCACTCGTGTTCTCTCTGCTCACATATGTTTTCTCGTTTATCTCACCTCTTTATCCCCTCTTTCCTAGGCCCAGGTGTGCACACTCACTGCTACTGGGTCACACATGGGGAATATGCAATACCCAGGTACTACAGGCTAGTGAGAAAAAGACCTGACCAAACTCACTTCCCTACAACCAGAATAGAGAGTATCAGATGTTCCTGTTCTCTGAACCCCATTACACATGCGTGACAGCTAGGAGGACCAGGTACCACCTGTATATACTTTATGGGAAAGGAATTTCAGAGCTTAGAAAATTCCAGTAATGGAGACAGACCTAAAATAGTGGCGAGCGAAGATGCAAAGACACAGCTTGCCTGCTCCACACGCTCACAGCTAAACTGCAGCAGAACCAAGTCAGTAATCCTGGAAACACAAAGGCCCAGTTGCAGTGCACTTCAGAGGCAACAGTCCAGCAGGCGGGAGGAGAGGGACATTCCCTGAGCTGAATTTACAGCGACACTGACATCAGGCGGTACAATGCACGCAGGGAGCAGTGGCTGCTGCATGGAACCCCTACAGTTGCTGACTCAGGCTTACGCCCATGTCGGGGACATTAAAGACCCAGAACTATGCTGGATGAGCGCGTGCTGGTGCGGAGAGAGGCGTCCAGGACAGAGGGTGCTGTGGAGAACGTAGCAGCAGGGGTGCCCAGCGAGGGTGGCTGGCTTCAGCCTAAAGCTCTCCTTACAGAACAGCTGGTGCTTGGACCAGCAGGGCAAGCAAGTCAGACCCTGTAACTACTGGCAGAAGACGCTCCTATTCATTCCCAAGTTCTGGATGTTCAAAACAGCCAATACCCCATCCCACCCTCCCATGCTAAAATTGAGATAATTGAACATTTTCAGTAGCCAAAGTTTAAGCGTGATTTCACAACAGATGCAAACACCCCAAGGGAAGTCTCTGTGGTGGAAAAGAGAAAGCGTACCAGCTTGTGACCCTGTGTCACCTACAATTCATGCCCAGTTCTGCATCAGCGGTGGAAGCTGTCACAAGAGCTAGGAGACACTCAGACTAGGAGCTGGCCTGGAGACCCCCACCACACAGTTCCAGCACCCACAGAACAGTAGGAAGCTTGAATCCCTAACACCCGTTGGAGGTAGTTCTGGGCCCCCCACCGCCCTAATCCATTTTTACCAATTCCACAGCCTCCTCCCCCTCCCCCGCTGGTACCTGTTCTCTGACCACCTCAGTGCAAAAACAGTTATCAGGAAATCTATACCTACTGATAATTCGTAGAAATAAAATGAAAAGACAGAACATATCGCAATAATGGTGGAATAAAAAAAAAAAAAAAAGAAGTCTCAGTTCAGCAGAACTGCTGAATATACCCCAAGAGGAATTTAAGGTAACAGTTATAACAACGCTCATGGAATTAAAGAAAAACATACATAATATGATACAAAGATGAGAAAACATGAGAGAATTATAATCAAAATTAAAAGAGCTAAGAAGTGTTATCGCCAAATTAGAAAACACTGTAGAGAACCTCTATAGCAGACACATGTGAGCCCTGGAGAGAATCAGTGGGCTCAAAAATTTCAGTGATTTTTTTTTTCTTTTTTTGGGGGGGTGGGGGGAAATAAATGGCTCTCCAGTTCTTATTTACAGCCCCTGCCAAGTTTGAACTCCATTTTATCTCTCTGCATTTTAACATGTAGGGTAAATGAGTTGGTCAGCCTTTTTCTGCCAGTAGCCTCTACGACCAGCACGTGCGGTATTGCAACTTTCCTGTGATTGTACACGCCCACCAGAGGGTGGGCACATGGTCCAGTGGGTTGCCTCAGCCTGGGAGGAGATAATGGTGTGGTTTCATTGTCCGGGTGGGGAGTACGTCAGAGAGAAGAGAGCAGGAGGAGCACACAAAGGAGAATTAGAACTTAAGAAGCTCAGGTGGCTATTACTTTGCTGCCTGTTTTTCCCCTGTTCATTATTAAAAACTCTGAAGGTAATTCCAAGGGTTCTGACATTCTTTAGCTGCTAGATCCAATGATGATGAACCTACCCAGATTGGGATGATTGGAAAGCACAAGCTCTTAACAAAGAAAAAAAAAAAAAAAAAAGTAAATATAAATGTTTGACAGTGTTGTTGAACAAAATAAAACTTAAAAGCTGCCCTGTCAATATTTATTTAACCAGATTCAAGAGACTTAAGACATTAATCAAAAGATTTTTTTCACTTGGGCTAGCAGTTGCATATCAAGATGTATTTCACATAAGTCAATTTTGATCCCACTAGATTAGACAAACGTAGTAATGCTGTGTAAAGGTTGCACGATGTAAATATGAGAAAACTCATTCTGCCTTCCAAAACATAATATAACAGGAGGTCTGGAAGAATAAAACAAACAAACCTTAATAGAAAGACATTGAAGAGAATAACAATGAGAGATTATGAATCAGTTTCATTTTGATTCCAATAAGCTAAATTAGTAAATGTCTATTTCATGTTATCATGTTATTAAAGATTAATGATTAAATTTCCCCACAGTAGCTAACTAACTAAACACAAAAACTTATGAATCCTCCTAACATCTTAAAAATGAGACAAATGTAAAATCATGTAGAAAGAATTGTAGTTGGAACAGTCCAAACATAAATTTGACATCTTGCTAATCCTTTCCAAGAAAGGATACCATCTGAAAGGATCTAGCTTCTTGCTACTTCTAGTCTACCATTCTAAATAACAAATCACCTTCAATTGAGCAGAAATACTTTACTTTAAAAATGTTAAAGTATCTGAAAAAAAGTTTGTTTTCTTCAGACCTTAAATTTCTTTTTTAGAGTAAGATAAATATTTCATTAAACAAGAAGGTAGAGAAGCAACAAAAGAATTTATATTCTTCCTTTAGCCCTATCTAAGGCAATTTCAGGGAAGATTCAGACTCTATTCTTGCATTTCCATCTCTCAAAGTCCTAAATTCCCAACCAGTGTTACCTAGGGACTAGCTCCCCAGGGTGACAACGAGGTCTGCTAACAACCTTTAGTTATGCTCCATGATCAAACTCATTTACTCATTTTTAAATAGAAAGTATTTCCAAACATTGTAATGATTTCCCTGATAGAGAATAGCTGATCCTGCGGACAATTTAAATATAGCCTCCTAAAATCATTTTAGGCAGGTTCAATGATCTTACTTCATTTAGAGTCCTGAAGGAAATCCATGTTTGTTCTCTCAGAGAAATTTTAAATAACACATTAGTATAACATCTACACAAATACCTATAAAAGAAAATGTTTATACAAATGGAAAACAGGTACATAGCAGTAGATTCATCATCACTATAATTGGGAAAATGCAGATCAAAACTACACTAAGCAATCACCTCACAACTTCAGAATGGTCCATACCAAACAGACAGGTGCTGAGAAGGGTATACAGAGAAAAGAACAATTGTTCACTGTTGGTGGGAATGTAGCCTGGTTCAGTACCTATGGGAAACAGTGTGGAGGTATCTCCAAATATTAAAAATAGATCTGCTACATTATTCAGCAATTTCACTTCTAGGTATCTGCCTAGAGAATGCAAAAATAGTATTTTGAGGGGATAACTGTACTTCTATGTTCACAGCAGCACTGCTTACAATAGCTAAGTTCTGTAAGTAACCTAAGTGCCCAAGAACAGATGCATGAGTGAGAAAGATGTGGTACATAAATTCAATGGAATATTACTCAGCCATATAAAAAAGATAAACTCCATTTTCAACATACTGGAAGTAAAGTGGATTAAATCAAGTGAAACAAGTCAGAAGGAGAAAGACAAATACTGAATAATTTCATTCATGTAGATGAAGGAGAAACAAAATAAAGAAATGCACAAAATTAAACCAAAACAAACCCTAGAAATCTGATTTTAGGATTGGGACTGCTAGAAGGGCAGGGTGGGGGAGCAAAGGAGAGAGGGAGTCCAATACACCAGGTTGGATGATTATGAGTACATTTGTATTGGGAGTGGTGAGGTAACACATCTGATGAGGTGAGATCCTATACCCATAAATCACACAGTGTTGTAGACCAGTGCTAGCTCAATAAAAAATAATACAAAGAAAAGAAAATTTTCAAACATTCCACATTATATCCCCTTTTAGACTATATATATATATTAATTTCTTTTGTAGGAATATAAAAACCAAGCTTTGCTTGAGAAATCTAGTCAGTTTGACAAACTCATTTGTTTCCCACAAGAAATATAAATTGATATATCTACCATCTTGGGAAAGAGCCCAGAGATATTTCAGAAGGTCTCATATCCCACCAGAAACCATGATGAACCTTATGTATGTTACTAGTTCACTAAGGAACACAGATTTTTGCTCCTACTCCATCTGCCTAGTTTAGGCTATAATGTCTCTTGATTACACAAATCAGTCTACAAGCAATAAGCAATAATTTTCACACTGTTCCAACATTTTATTTGTAAAAAATGCAACTTTAAGAATATCATTCATTCACTGACTTTTTTTCCCAAGTACTCTGTACTTCCTAAACAAGTTTAAATTCCTTAGCATGAGTGGGAATTAGAAATAGATGGAGGAGCATAATGGACTAGGGTAGAGGATTATGGATGATTTAGTAGAGGGTGTGGTAACATACGTTTGAAGAGGTGTAAATGTGTACTACTGAATCACATATCAGGCTATAGATCAAAGCTACCTCAATAAGAAAAATACAATAAAACAATTCCTTTCCATGCTTTGATCCAGAAACAAAGAGAATATATAGTGAGAAAAGGAAAGTTAGTGAATATATTAACAGTAAAATGTTTAGCATGGGAATAACTATTTTTGATTGAACTTTTTCTACACTGCCAATCTAAATACAAAATTCAGGTCAAATGTGAACAACATATATTAATAATATTTTCCCTATTTGAATAAGAACCAATCTAAGAAAACCGTTATAATATTTTGATATAAAACAAAATTAAATAAAAAAGTAAACACAACCCATGTTCCAATAAACTCTTTACACAAACTTTAGACCTATATATGAAGTAGGTCTAACTCCTTTCCAGCTAAACATTTTCTTTCACTCACCACTAACCCAATCAAGCTAAACTACTCACTCTTCCTTAGAAAAAAAATCAAACCTTTCAAGCCAACTCCTAATACTCCTCAATTTGAAATCATGAGATTTATGCTGAAGATAATTGATCAAGATATATGACTACAAGACACAGATTAAGTCTAGAATCCAAGTACAAACAAATAAATCAAATGTTTGGATGTCTCCAGGATTGACGACTGACAAAGGAAAATTCTAAAATTATAAAGTTGAGAAAACTTGAATCTACATTGAAAAGAAAAACAAGAGATACTTAAGAATGCCACAAAGATTGGGAAAACAGTAACACAGTGAAGCAATTGACCATCAAGAGGATAACATGGTCCATGGTGGAAATCAATGACATAAGATCTTAGGAGCTGAGGAACTCTAACTGATAATACATGTCAAATGTTCATGGAAATTACTAGACTTGAGTTGATTTCTAAGATTTTTTTTTAATTAAAGGAGATCAAAGAACAACAAGGCTAGGATTTTGAAAAGTATAACAGATCAAATAAGTCAATTAAATTCAGAGGTGAAGTGAAAGAAAATTTTGTCTTAACTGCCAAAATTTATTCTGAATATACAGGAGTCTATGGAAGAAGATGATACTGAAAAAGCATATAAATGATCCTATACCTACATAACACAGAACTTAGCTCAATGAGCAACCTAAAACCAAATACACCTAATCTAATTCCGTTAAATAAATATATCTGAATTGTCATTTAAAGCCAGTGCCTCAAAAGAAAAAATCTATACCATTTGTTTACATTTTATAGTGGATTTAAAAATGAAGATATATTTTAAGCAAATACCTGAAAGAGAAATTTCCTAGATCAAATACGCAAAGTTAAAAGACTTTGCGTTTAATAAAAATTATCTAAAACTCCCCAAATTAAAAAGATTGCTTCTAATTCATGCTAAATAGCTATTTAACTCTGACAAAATTTAAAGTGTAGCAATAAAATATCTCAGTAGATTTGAAGAGCTAAGAATGAGAACCCCAGGCCCTGTTGTTTGAGTCAAATTTTTCTCTAGGATCCTTATTAGCAGAAGAGGCACTGCTGACACTCAGCACTATTTCATGCTTTGACTGTGTCTACCCACAGAGACATGAATACATTTTATTAGACATACATTAGATAAACTGAAAATATTCAAAGTTGTCTGTCAAAAAAAGAAAGGTGTCATAAATCATGAAGTCACAAGAGAGAAAAATATTTCAGTAAAAGCTTTAAAAATGACTGTAACTTTAAAGTCAGCACTAACGTCTACATACAATGATCAGATTTCACTCCCACAGTTGCTAGTGTCTACTTGAAACAATGAATAATATGAATAATATTGATTGAAAAATCAGGATGCTTAACAACTATGTACAGGAAACCTAAATAGAGCTATGTATATACACATTTAGAGAGGGTTCTTGAGATATTAATCAACATTTTACAGGTTACTCTTCATTAATTGAGACATTTCAAATTATTGAAGACATTCATTAATTTGTTTTAATTTATTTTTTTAATTTTGCATATATATGTGTATTTATATTTATATTACATTATTCCCCGGGGCTCTCCCACTTCCCTAACACCTGTTAACCATCCTACTCTTCTGTGCCCTCTGCTTCCTCCACCTTCTTCCCTCTCCTCCTCTCTCACTCCATTGTTCTGTCCCATTGGTTGTTTCTAATTTTCTTTTTTGTTTGCTTTTTCCCTATATCCAAAATATAAGCGAGACCATCCTATATTTCTCTTTTTCTTTTTGGCTTATTTATAGTAATATGAGTCCTTCTAGTTCCATCCATGTTGCTGCGAATGACATATATTTGTCCTCCTTGATTGATGAGTAGTTTTCCATCGTATACATATACCACATTTTTTTCAGCCAATCTTTGGTTTTGAGGCATTTGATTTGTTTCCAAATCTTGGCTATTGTAAACAGAGCTGCAATGAACATGCGCATATAGGTGTCCTTTTGAATTAGCGTTTTCATGTCCTCTGGGTAGATTCCCAGTAATGGGATTGCTGTGTCGAATGGTCCACTTTCAATTGTTTGAGGGTCCTTCACACAGTCTCCCATAGTGGCTGGACCAGTTTGCACTCCCACCAGCAGTGTAAGAGTTCCTTTTTCTCCACATCCGCGCCAACACTTGTCCGTTTTATTTATATGGGCCATTCTTACTGGTGTAAGATGGTGTCTCAGTGTGGTTTTAATTTGCATTTCCCTGATTATTAGTGATGAGGAGCATTCTTTCATATGCCTATTAGCTATCTGTATCTCCTCTTTGGTGAAGTGTCTTTTCAGTTCTCCTCATTTTTGACTGGGTTTTTTGATTTGTTTTTGTTGAACTGCAGGAGCTGTTTGTGGACCTTTGTTATCAGATGCTTGTCACCTGTCAGAAGGGTAAAAATTTTCTCCCAGGTGGTTGGGTTTCTTTTTGTTTTGTTTATTGTCTCTTTTGCTGTACAGAAATTTTTTAGTTCGATATAGTCCCAGCTGTTTATGTTTTCCTTCATTTTTTGCCAGCCAGTTGTTTCCCGAAATGGATTTCTGAGATGAAATTCATGAAGGATTTTGCCCAGGTTTTCCTCTATATATTTTATGGTCCAAGTCCTTTATCCATTTTGAGTTGAAGACATTCATGTAGATACTGAAAAATATCTTTTAAGTCAAATATTGTCAAAACCTAGAAGGCAAGAACAAAATGCCTAACAAAACAGTTTGTGAAT
Organism: Uropsilus gracilis; assembly: GCA_004024945.1. NCBI lineage: Eukaryota > Metazoa > Chordata > Mammalia > Eulipotyphla > Talpidae > Uropsilus > Uropsilus gracilis. Next base: position 167,708 of record PVHY01001152.1, read on the forward strand.
GATGTTAAAAAATGGGAAATAAAATAACAATAAATTTTGTGATTTTAAAATTTCAAAACCTCAGTTCTTTCTGTAACATCTCAGTTATCTAAGCAGCTATCTAAATATAGAATAATTTGCTGTTCCTGCTTCCCAGTGATAAATTACAAAATTATGTCATTTCATATCATTTCTTTATCAATAAATTACTATTGAAAGTGGTACAGAATTAGAAAGATATCCCAGGGATACTTCAAACTATCAACCAAGAAAGACATACTATATGAGATGTGATCGCTTGTCTCAAGGGAATGAGGACAAAAAGTAGTGGCATCACTTCCCAAGACTGTGACATTTAAGGCAAGAATCTTAGTCTCCCTGAATCTCAGTTATTTCTTCTGTGATTCCTACTTCCTAGAGTAATTGGGATTTCTCTAAGAAGCCGATCAGTGAGGTAAAGCATATTAAAACTTGAGTGCCATGTAGGATTTGGAGGAAGTGCTAAATAAATTACAGTTGATATTGCCATTATTACATAAAATCAGTATGTGAAACAGGGCAGGCTGTAAAAGAAATACAACATACTGTGTCATGACTAAGGGTCAGCTACAGAGGAAGAGACATTACAGGAATTCATAGTAAAAGTTAGCGAGGAGCTAGGCAGTTCCCCAAAAATGTCTTCCTTAAACCTTGCTTCTTGATTGAACTTCCAAGACTAAGATATCTCACAATAGAGACAGCCAGTATTTGCAAATGAGAAAGGTCCTTGGACAATTGAATAGGATGTGTTTGGGAACCATCTTAGTGTGGCCAGGAGACTCTTGAGGGAAATGATGAGGTCTGCAACTGAGATAGAAAGTAGAAATAAGGCAGAGGAAAGCTGTAAATATTATGGCAAGGAGTTTGGATGCATTTAGACATGGAGAAATAAAGTTTCCTAAAGCCATAATTTTTATAAGGTACACTTATACATACTGATAAGCAAATTCATGCACATTGTTAAAAATTGCTTCATGCAATTTCTTAGATTGGGTCTTTATTAAAAATGTCAAAAATATAAAATAAAGCTTACCTTTCCTGGCTCTTAAAATTATAATGCAATCCACAAAGCCTAGTACAAAGTATTAAACACATGGTTCTTGCATTTTAAATGAATTTTGGCTATGATAATAATGGAAAATAAGGATGGATACATAAAATTTCATCTTATAACCTTAAGAATTATGTTTTCCTATGGTTTGACCTTTCTCTATTCTAGTAGGCAATAAGGATGGAAGATTGAATGATTAAAATTCATCTCCAACCTGTTCATTTACTGGACATGCTAATGAGAAAAGAAATAGCAAAAAAAAAAAAAAGAAAAAGAAAGAAATGGCCAGAGGTGAAGACAGAAATGACAAAAAAGCAAATCACAAAACTGAAAAATAACTCCCTAAGTAATGTATGTTGATTGTGCAGTATTATGTATAATTACCCTTTCAAAAACACTTTAATAATGAAAATAATTTGCAAAAAACTATCACTTGCATAGTCCTAAAGGATTTGCATCCTAATTGCTCCTAATTACACTTGGTACTGCCAAACTAATACATGTACAACATGGGGCCAGAGCATTCTCTTAATGTCAAGGATAACTGGGGCACTAGACAGTCCATCCAGTGCTAATTACTATTAGGAGACAATAAGAAGTAAATGGATAATCACACATGCAATGGAGCCAGGCTACCTAGGTCACAGCTGCCTGCTCATAGTCAGTTTCCTTGTCTGAGTTTCTCATCTGCAAAATGAGGCTAATTATGGTACTTGGCATACAGTATATATAAGTTCATACATGTAAAATACCAGTAAGAATGTTAGGAACTTGATATAGTCACAAAATTTAGCTAATATAATTAGCTGTGTGAACAAATGATAAAAGATTCATAGAGCAGGAAGCAATTTACTTTTATATATGACAAGGGGTGGGAGTCAGAAAAGGCTTCAATGTAGAGTTTGCAGTTAGGTACAAAATTATGCTATGAAGGGAAATTGAGAAAGGATAAATTTTTTTAAGTAATCTACCCGAACAAACATAGCTAGTCAAAGACAGAGCTGAGTCTTCAAATATTTGAGTTTATTGGAGACCAAAGTTCTCTTTTTTTGTAACTTATGCATAATATGTTTTAATTTTATTATCCTGGTTAAAAAAAATCAGCCAATTAAGTCATCCCTCTCTTAACCAGTATGTGGTATGGGATGGGCAAATCTCACAGACACTAATACAAAATAATATACATACATATCATTTCTGTTCCAAATCCTTTTTATTTTCCAACTTGGATAAATTCAGAAAATGTCAAATATATGTGAGATCAAACTGGAGTGCTCTAGAGAATCACACATATATTGTGTGGAACAGTAAACTCTATAAAATGTACAAGTATGTACTTTATTACTCAGTGTCCCTACTCTCATATTTCCAGTTTCCTTACCTGGAGTCATTCACTGTAATTATAAGAGCTTCTATGATTAGAGACCAAAGTTCTTGTTCTTGTCACAGTACTTGGCTTCCTATACAAAAGTGTTGTATGGCATTAATATAACACAGTTAATAACATGGTCCTGAGTAAGTGTGTGATAATACAGATGAAGAGCATGTGATTATATCTAAATACATTTGAAATCTGGAACTTACAAATTACAGTGGGTTGACAGTGGGTCTTGATATGGGTTATGGGGAAAAATGAAGATGGTAAAAGCATTTCTAAAGTTCCTAGCATATGTAATCATCTTGGATGAAAACAGTTTTATGTGTAAAATTGTAGTTAATCTGAAGATTTGGTGAGTTTCAAGCACCTGTGAAACATCTTTTTGAAAAGATTCAGTTGGCAAACAGAAATAGAACTTGAATCTTAGGAGAGATTAACCAGCAAACACTTATAAAATATAATACATATATATTGAGAATAAGGAAAGAGTGGTTTTCACAGGGAAATTAGTAAAGGAAGTCAAAAAAAACAGAAAGAAAAGCTTTTGTGAAAAATATTTGATGAAGTCTTCAGTCTTTGAAAGTTGAGCAGTTTTAATCCATGTTATTCTTTTTGGACTAAAACTACTGAAGTATTATAACATCTATTGATGTTATAGAATTCACTGACCATCAAACTTTATAAAAAAAAATGATAAGAATTACAGCAAGAGTCATAGGCTAGCATTTTGTTGACACAAAATAGGAAGTCTGGAAAATCACTGGAAAAGTCAAGCATGGACTCAGCTCTCTGCATTCCCACTCCAGAGAATTGTTCAGTGCAGAGATGGCATCTGTTGACACAGTATGCATCTGTCCCTCCTTGGGACTGAATTGAAACCAAATCAGTTCAAACTGTTGTCTTAATTGCTTTAAAATTATAATCGCTATTTAATCACTACTAAATTGGGCTTGGCCTTGGTTTCTTGGCAAGTTTCATTTCATTAGTAATAAACTGCATTTCTTTCTCTGTATTATCCTACTTTTGCCAAACAAGTCTTTCTAAAATGACAATATGCAAAATACCTTTTTTAAATTATGGGTATAGTATCAGAAAATAAGTTATAGTTAAGTAACTTTTTTCATTTAAGAAAAATAATAAAGTCATTAAACATCATAAATACTCAAAACAAGTTTAATAATAGCAGTGAGAATCCTTTTCCAACACAAATATCCTTTCTACATGCCAAATCAGCCTTAATGATATGTACGATGTAAATTATGAAACAAAAATTTATCTCACACTTTTTGTTTAAATTATATCAAATTTCTACTCTATAAACACATTATGCTGCTACCATCTTTCTTAGTAATCATATTTCTACCCTGAATAGAGAGAGCAATTTCAGCATTCTAGTAAGAATATACAGTTTGTGCTTTTTCATTATCTATTTAGGACAGTGAATGACACATGCATGTTAATTATTTCAAAATTAAGAGCTGTTTTAATGACATTAAGTATAAAGACATAGAGTCACTTTAAGAGCTAGTTCTCAATTTCAACTAGATAATGAAAGAATTACCCTAATTTAGAAATGCTTTCTGATTATGATTATTTTAATATAAAATGGCAGTACCAAATGCCTCATATGGGAAAACTTTAGACCAAGTTTTCACAAGCACTCAAGGCCACACCCAAATGAACAAAACAATGAAGTAAAATCAGGAGGTCATAAACTAAGTACATTTTGACAGGCTATAGTCCACCCACCTGGCAAGACTGCTGTCCCAACTGAAGCTATCATTATAAGCAGATGATATGATTCTTTATGTAGAGAACCCAAAAAAACTACAGAAAAACTTCTCGAAACAATAAACCAGTTCAAAAATCTTTGCCCTCCACATGAGCGACAAGGGCTTAATAACGAAGATCCACAAGGAACTAACACAACTAAACAAAAGCAAAACAAAAAGCCCAATCAAAAAATGGGGAGAAGAACTGAAAAGACACTTTTCTAAAGAGGAAATACAAATGGCCAACAGGCACATGAAAAACTGCTCAACTTCGCTAGTAATAAGAGAA